>CM035437.1:2835973-2845973 GCA_020310875.1 Ceratopteris richardii | reverse complement strand
AGATCAACCAATGGTAATAAATTGCATAAAATTATAAGGATCCATATTCACCTTGACTAGCATACCTCCCTTGACAAGATATGGCATTAGAAATGGTCTAGCATTAGATGCCAACCTCTGCATGGGGACCTCTGGCATCCTCGCTTTGAGAAATGAGTTCTTATGTGGGAAATCCTCCATTGTGGCATGTGGAAAAACTCCAAAACTAATAGAATTTGTGGCGCCCCTCATTGGTGTAAGCATTGTGTTCAGGGCAGTGAGGACCTTAGCCAAATCTTCTTCTTGTGCCCTAGAAGCTTCCTAATCTCGAGTCTTGAACTAGAATTTTGGGTTTACCAACTAGAAACAAGTGTTACTTGGAGAAACAATTGGCTGTTCTTCTACTTCGTGGAACACTTTGAGAGGGAAAGTGCTTTGGAAGATATGGAAAGAAAGTTTTGCAATGAACTTTGATGGCCATACAACAATGTTTGATTGAATAATCCTTCTACGTGTTAGGTAGATGAATATGTAATTCAAAAAAAAAATCTTGCCTTTTAGACACCATAGAATGTGTTTCTTAGAAAACAACAAGATTAAAAGCAAGTGGGTTGCTTATCATTAGGGAAAAAACGATCAAAAAGGGGCCGTTTGCTAATGAAGGATTAAGGAAATTGACAAATACAGGCTTTCCATGGGTACAAGAATATAACATTCCTGTCTCTATTAATCCTACAAAGAAAGGTTTGTTTTTTTACTAGATATGCACTAAAGTGACAAAATTTATTGTATTCCATGTCGAATTTTCTATTTTCATACAAAAATCGATATTTTTGCACACTGTACAATGCGAATCTTTACATTTCCAAGAGAGAAAATATTTTTGAAGATACGAGATAGTTTTGGGTTCACAAAATTCAATGATATTTTGGACACACTTGAAATATCAGATGAAGAGTTTATGAGTCGCAGTTTTCCATGTGTTCATCAAATTTTTCTATCTATAAATACTCATGAAGTTTGTGCGCCTTGATATCTTGCTTTCTGAGTGTTCGAATGGCATCTACTTTTTTTCATCCTTCCAATCTTGTAGCCTCATGTCATGTTTACAACAGAAAAGAGGATTCCTTATGGAAACCTCTTTCTGTGTAGATAAATGTTTGCATGACTATGCTTCGTATTTATAGAGGTTCCCATAAAGTGAAGTGAGGTAAAAGAGATGATACAAAAAACGATTGTACCAATGCTCTTTAATCATTTTTAGCTGTTTTTGTTTTATAAGATATCTGTTTTTGTATTGCAAATATTTTTCCTTGCAATGTTCAAGAGTAGCAACATGTTGAATGTTTAGTAGGAACATTCAAAGCCTTCATGAGGACTATGCACACAAATGTGTTACATTTTTCAATAGCATTCAATTATTTGTCTATTTTGTAGAATTCAGGTTCCTTCAGGAAGGAATGCATATAGAAATCTTGTACACCTCCTTTCTCCTTACATCTCTTTACTAGATTGGGAGTCTCTCGATCAATCAACAAGTAAAAATTTTCTATGCAAGATCAAAGATGACATTCAAAGGGAAATGTCAACAAGCTGAATTTCTTGAAGGATTAGGATTTAATGGTTTCCGCCTCTTCACATTTTTGTAGCACGTTCTAAATACTTGTTACTATAAAAACACAAAAAAAAAATATGGTTGAATAGGAGAGTTTCAATTTCAGAGATTGATGATGTTCTCAGCAGGGACTGGGATAACGAAGAAGTTCAAAAATTATGTGACATTATTTTATGTAAAGTTATTATAAATTCTCTTTTGATTTCATATCAAATATCTCAACAATCTCTAGTGTTAGGATATGACTAAAGAAGGTGGAAGAAAGCTTGGAGCCTAAACTCTCCACTATTTGAGCTAGAGTAATTAATGCATCTAGATTTTCAACCGAGGAAAATAATTTTCACTACAAAATGGAAACTTAAATATGTTAGAGAGCTTCTAGAGTACCATGATGAGGTTTCACCATAGATGACATTCTCAATTGATGGTGCAATGGTAAACATTATATAAGAGAAAACACTACTTTGCATTACTTGCTTGCCACCCAAAGTGATCAAGTTCAAAACTTTAAGAATGTAACCACTCTTGCCCCTTTTTTTCCACCAAAAATGAAAATATTTGCTCTTGGTTGAAAAGAAAGGCATTGAGTGCTAAATAGTTTTTTCACTTTTTGTATTTTGTATGTGCTCTTCATGTTTATATTGGATCTGTTATTATTTATATCATTGGTCTTGGAAAGTTTCTATTGTTCAAAGATTTTGATACTAGTAAAAACTAATGTATAAAGATTGATAATGAAGGATAAATGTAAAGATGTGGAAATTCTTCATTTCACTGATTAACAAGCTATACATAGAATTTAAGGGGAGGAATATTACAAAATCGGAAAAATTAAAGGAGATACAAGACACGACCAATTCAAGCGGTAAGGGCCATAAGAGGTTCACTGACTACCCTAATTGCTTGAATTGGTAGTGTCTTTTTTTAATATTTATGGAACACATGTGTAAAGGTATGACCAATTCAAGGGAATAGGGCCATCAAAAGACCTATGAGGGACCTTATCACTTGAATTGGTCGTGTGGTTGTTTACAAAATTATTACTTATAGAGGATAGGTATTGGAGAAATCAAAATAATAAATGGTACATGCATTACACAACATGACCAATTCAAGCGATTAGGGCCATCAAAAGTTCTCTGATTTATCTTTTTGCTTGAATCAATAATGCCTTTTTTCTTTTCTAAATATTAGTTATACAAGCTTAGAACTACATTTCAAAGACAAGATATAACATTAATGGGAGAAATAAATGCTAAACCACTTATCATTTAATTGATCTCATAAATGATAGGCACATCACAAATGCTTCCTCTTTTTGAGAAATAAAGATCACCAACATTTAGAAGTTGAAATATTGAGCTCTATGTACAAACATGAATTACAAACAAACTATCTTCCAGATACAGATAGAATGGCATCATTCATCAATGCATTTTTCTCTAAATAAAATGCTCTGAAGGGTTCCTTCTATACATAATTAGTATTTACAAAAAAATAGAATAAACAAATATTTTCCAACATATGTTGAAAATACATGGGATTTGTATTTAGAGCTTATCATATGTATAAGAAACTATACATCTTCTATTTCTTTTAATTCTTTCCCTTTTTGGAACCTTCACCTTTGTCATTTTTCTTTGGGACATGCTTAAGTGGAGAATGAATAGGAGGTCCTTTCTTCTTATCTTGTGTCTTCGTATCTGCAACTGGTGGAGGTGGTGGAGGAGACTTAGATCATATGTGCACCTTCAAAAGCTTGGCAACACTGAAAAACTAAAACAATATCAAAATGCATTGTAATGTGGTGATACAAAAGTCCATCAAAAGTGCATTAGAGCTTATAGTTTGCAATTTCCATGTTGTGATTGGAAGGAGTTCATAAATAAAGCTTCAAATTCGCTTGAATTCATCATGTCAAATAATGCAAGCCCTCAAGTGGTTTCATGTGCATTCCATAACAGAAAGCAATGGTAAGACATTTATAAGACTCAAGAGAAACAAATATGCATAACAAATTCGGTTTTAATGTCGATGCCCAATTCAAGCAATTAGGAACATCCATGGTTCTCCAATGGCTCTAATAACTTGAATGTCTTCTTTCTCCATCAACATGTTGTGAAAATCATTACATAATCAAATGAAGACAATTTTTTATAATGAGGAAAAGTAAATAGGCATTATATACTTGTTCTCTTTGGACACAACCAATTCAAGCCATTAGGGCCATCCAAGGTTTTTTGATGCATGTAATTGCTTGAATTGGTCGTATCCAAACAAGTGTCATATTTCTAGCTATATGAATGAATGCTCCACATTGAACAACTTAAAAACACTTCAAAAAGAAAATAAATGCATATCTCATATTGCACACCAAGAGACTTCAACAAGCAAAAAGTTGAGATTGTTTCGTGCAAAAGAGAGATGAAAAAAAAATGCAATGAAGAATATGGGGAGTTGAGTGAGACTAGAGAGATCAAAACAAAAATGCCACAAATGAGCTGAGGAGCTTACGTAGAGACTTTAGAATCTGTTGACCGTTGATGGCACATGGTATCTTTTGATTGGTCCATATCATTTGATCATTGCAAATCCCAATGTACATTAACACATGGCACATTTTCATTCATCCACATCATTTGACCGTTGTGGATCTCAAGGTGCAAGTTGCCATGGGTCAAAATTTTATTCATCCATGTCATTTGATCATTGGAATTCTCGAGGCCTTACCACATGGCATGTGCTCTTTTGTCCATGTGGATTCTCCAACATCTCTTTTCCCTCATAAATATCTCGTCCCTTAGATTTTGCTCATTTTCTACCTTCAAAAACTTTGTGTACACACACTGAGCACTCCTACACCTAAACTGTATACACAACCGATTCAAGCGAGAGCACATGTTTGACCATCTTTGATTGCCTCTATTTGCTTGCATCACTCATCCCTTGCATCTAGACTTAAAACCCTTTCAATTATGTCTCATCTTTGAGACATGACCAATTAAAGTGATTAGGCCCATCCAAGACTTTTTGATGAGCATAATCGCTTGAATTGGTCATGTCCTAGATTCATTCATATATTTGAGTTCTTTGGTTTTCTTCTTATGCAGTCCCCTTATTCCTCATCATTCATAGATATTGACCAAAGAAATGGGAATATTAGCCTCTATTTCTTATGTTTTTGACACACAAACAATTAAAGCACTTAGGCCCATTGAAAGACCTTGAATAGGTCGAATCGCTTGGATCAATCATGCCCTACTTTCATTCCATTAATTGAGATTTTTTATTTTCTCCCTATGCAAGATCCTTAATGTCCTAGACACAAAGGAAGTCATCTTGAACCTCAGATTTCATGTGAGCTTTAGTATCTTACTATTGGCTCAAAATTTTGAGAAAGTAATACTATCATTGTATGCAGAACATGAAAAACCCTAAGATTGACTATCTGTTTGTGTCATTCTGAAATCGAGTGGTCTTGATGAGCTTATTTGTACATGAATCAAGGACATGGCCAATTCAAGTGATTAGGTTCATCTACAAATGTTGGATGGGCCTAATCACTTGAATTGGTTTTGTTTGAAAATCAATACCAACAGGCTTATAAAGACATCTGGGTATCAGAATCGTGCAAATAGACAATCTTAGGGTTTTGGCACATTCTAAATGCAATGGTGGTATAAGTTTCTCCAAATTCTAAGCCACAAATAAGATACAAAAGTTCACATGCAATATAAGGTTAAAGATGACTTCATTTGTGTCTGGGACATGAAGAACCTTGCATAGGGAGAAAATAAAAAATCTCAAGTAATGGAATGAAACTATGCTTGTATATGGGAAACTAGAACAAAAGGAAGTTGTTGAGGACAAAAGAAAAATAAGAATTGATGGTGAATAATTGCTTTAGGATGAGTATGAGGTTATGGTATGTTTGAAACCATTTACCTTTCATTTATGACTCAGCTTTGAGACAAAACCAATTCAAGTGATAAGGCCTATCCAAGAACTTTTTGATGAGGTTCATTGCTTGAATTGGTTGTGTCCTACATTCATTCATATACTTGAGTTCTTTGTTTTTATTCTTATGCAATCCCCTTATTCCTCATCATTCATAGACATTGCCCAAAGAAATGAGCAGATTAACCTCTATTTCTTATTGTTTTGAAATATGAACAATTCAAGTGATTAGGCCCATTGGAAGACCTTGAATGGGCCTAATCATGTGAATGATTGATGACCTAGTTTTATTTCATAACTTGAGATTTTTTGTTTTCTCCATATGCAAGGTCCTTGATGTCCTAGATACAAAGGAAGTCATCTTGAACCTCACGTTCCATGTGAACTTTTGTATCTTACTATCGGTTTAGAATATGGAGAAAATAATACTGCCATTGTGTTCGTAACATGCAAAAACCCTAAGGTCCACTGTCTATTTGCATGATTCTGATACCCACATTCTAGATGAGCTTATTTGTACTGATTTTCACACAGGATGGATTCAAGCGATTAGGCCCATCCATCATTTCTTGATGAGCCTAATGGCTTGAATTGGTCATGTCCTATATTCATGTCAAACATTGCATTTTTTCATTTTTCCCATATACAAATATCTTGTCCCTTATCATTCATATGTATTTGCAAAAGAAATAGGCCAAATATCTTTGTTTTTTGGTGACTTTGAGGGACGACTGATTCAAGTGATTAGGCCCATCCAAGATCTTCCAATGAGCCTAATCGCTTGAATTAGTCATGTTCGTGACTCATATCTTAATTTGAGTTTTTTTTTTTGCATTTTCATATGCGACTTCCTTTTGCTTCATGATTCTCTTTCCCTATTAGAATCTTACTATTGTCGCATTTTCTTTTTGTAGATATTTACATCGAATGAAGACAATTTTCTTAGTAGAGGGAAGGGTACAATGAAAGCTTTAGAGAAAAAAAGGAATAGTTTCAGACTCCAGATTCATTATTTGTTGAACATAAGCTTTGTAGAGGAGATTTTCCAAAGTCAAGATCATTCAAAAGACTCAAGAAGAATAATGCTTTTTTGTGTCATCAATTCTCTGGTTTCAAAAATTGTAAATACATCCACATGTAGTTTTTGGTAAGAAAAGTACCAAAACGTATTCCAAATACTATTTGACACCATCTTTGCACCTTCTGGTTGACATTAGAAGGAGAAGTCAGTCCTTTTGTATTTAATCAAACTTTTTCCTCAAAGGATTTTCCTCACATTGATATTTTCAATCTATTGACAATTGATTGGCATGTATTCCTTTGTATTTGTATTCTAAAGAACTAATCAAAAAGCTCTTTGAATGGAGTAATTTTTGTAACTTCTTTTTTTATGCATCCCAAGAAGCTTGTTCTTGCTTCATAATGAGACTTTTCCATCCCTAGAGTGTCCCATGTGGCAAGGCTTCCTTTTTCCACAAAGAATGGACGATGCAAAAGTAGGATATGTTGTAAAAACATAAAGATTAAGATCATAAGATGTTTTTTTTTCGAAAAAGTAATCTTGGACTAAATAATCCCTTTAAAGCTCACCAAGTAGTAAGTTATGTCTTTGACACTCCAAGCATTTGTGATGGCTCCTATAAGCTCTGTGACTGCTCTTTTGAAACCAATCGCATACATATCAGACATAACATGTTCCATATTTGCCTCATGATCTACGAAAATTCATCTATATTTATGTATTGCATGTATTTATTTGAGAACTCACACAAATTTGGAAGATATCCACATAAAGCCTCATCACCATCTCCTACAAATCTAATAAAATCATGAAGATTATGAAAAGGTGGCTAGCTTATAATTCAAGGATTAGTTGGATAAGTAGCTTCATCTATCCATATGTCAATATTTGTTTTTTCTTCTTTGGGTGATGCTTCAGCTTCACAAGGTTGTATAGCTATTTGGAAGACCTTTTTAGTTATTACACACTTATGAATTTGTACAATATTGGTATGGAGCTTATGACACAGAGTCTTGCTGGTTGAAACTTCCATGAAAGTGTTTGGATTGGGGCTCTCCATGGAAAATGCATCTAGAATTATGAGAAAGATAGAACTTGGTTTGTTTTCAAGAGTAGAGAACTTGGTTTGAACATCTGACAGGCTTAAACTTTGAGGCATATCACGTTTCATGATTCTCACACGAACTTTCTCCATCTTCGAAAACAAATATATTCCTGGAAGATACGTGTTAAATGAGCCTACATGGGATTTTCAAAGATGATTTGACAAGATTAATTTAGATTAAGCACAACTAAGTGAAATCCTTACACGACCCATTTTTTGCCCTTTTTACACTAATGTGAGGGCCATGAAGAAATCACCAAACTTCTCTATAACTCTCTTCAATATGTTTGTCACCTATCAAATCTTAGGTAACCTAATGCTTTTAGACCATCTTAACTATTGCACCTCCAGTCTATTCTAAACCTCCTTTGTGAGATACAAGGGATCCCAAGGGCACAACCACTTCACTATACAATTGTTGTTTTCTTAATTCAAGCATGGAAATTAGGCTTCAATTGAACTTACTTTTCTAGAAAAAAATGGTAGATAATGGAGAAACTTCCTTTTCTGTATGTTCTTCATCTTGTTTTCAAGTTCATGAGTCATGTTCTCTTGTTTGGAAAGTTAACATATGCTATTTGTTTTCCACCATCATAGGTGAAATAGATAGACTACTGTAGATTGGCCTTAACCTCTATTTTTTAGGGTCTTCCCTTTTTTTTCCTTATCCATGAAATTGAACCCATGATTGTTGATATATTTAGGTAGTGATGTGTGTGAACACACTAGGACCACCGGGGCACTTTTTTCCCTCTTTAGAAGGTTTTTTTACCTCGGCTTGTATATACGCCTATTGCCCTAATGGGCTACTTATCTTTGTACATTCTCTAGTAATACATTTAGTATTGTGTGTTTGTGCTCCAAGCTTCTTCTTCTTCATTGTGTTGTTCGCGTGCTTCCGCAGACGTCTAACTCCAACAATTGGTATCAGAGCAGGTCGTCGCTTCATCTAGGATGCCATCGACACTCCTCCGTTTGCAGGCTCAGATTCACACAAAATTTGGTGAGCATACTCAGGGTGTTTCAAAGATCAAAACAGCTTCGCTATGTCGTGCCGAAATCATGATCTGATCTCGTTTTGACCTCCGAACGCACTATCGCAGTGCTTGTGTAGGCTATTTTGTCTTTTTGTGCCAAAGGTATATACCAGTTTTTGTTCGCCAGTATAAGCGTCTCGAAGTCTGCTACAGGTTTAGCAGAACTTGTTTGGGCAGTTCCGTTCAAATTTTTGAGATACAATCAATTTTTTGCATCAAGGTATTTTAGTCACCGGCCATGGCTGAAAGCAGTGATGTATTCCGTATGTTGGCTGTTCAGGATAAGTTGGATGGTACCAACTACCCATTGTGGGCTTATATGATATGACATGTACTGGTTGCAAAAGGATTATGAAACATTGTGCACGGTGTTGAAAGACGTCCTGTTACACCTGTAACAACAGGTAATGCAAATACAAGTGCTGGAGCTGATGAAGATGGTGTCGAAGATGATGTTGTGCAGATTCATGTTCGTGCTGTTGTTTCTGCTGCACCTACTGCAGAGCATAGTCGTTGGGATGGTAGAGATGCCCAGGCACATGCATTGATAGTTTTGTCTGTGGAACGTGCCATTATTCCTCATATTCGCTCTTGGAGAACAGCTAGGGATGCTTGGGATACACTTACCACATTGTACCAAGCTAGGAATGAGGCTCATGTTGCTTACCTCTGAAAACAGTTGGAGAGTGAGCACATGAATGAAGGTGATTCTATGGACAGTTTCCTAACAAAGATCAAAGACTTGAAGGAACAATTGATTTCTGTTGATGAGGTTATACCAGATAGCTCACTTGTGCAGACCGTTCTGAATGGTCTTCCTGATTCATATCAGAGTTTTGCTTCTACTCTTCGGTTGAGGATGAAAGGCAACCTGAATGCCTTATCATTTGAGGAGTTAGTCTCTGTTCTGTTGCAGGAAGATCAGTTGAGGCAGAACAGGTCCATTATGCATATTGCAGATCAAGCTTCCCTGGCTAGTCAGAAGGGCAAAGGAAAATGGAGCTCTTCTACTAGTAAGTAGAAATTTGCAAATGCTGCACATTCGAAGAACCAGGATAAAGATGAGAAGAAATCAGAAAAGCAGAAATTGTTTTGCAAGTACTGTAAAGGGAATGATCATATTATAAATAACTTTCCAAAACTGGCTGCAAAAGAGGCAAAGAAAAAGGAGGCTGGAATGGTTGTTGCAGAATCCTCTACACCAAAAACAGAGTCTGCTAATCTTATGCAAGAAGAAGAATGGGCGTTTACTACTGTTTGCAGTTTTGACCCATCTTCTCATGAGC
>CM035437.1:2803473-2830973 GCA_020310875.1 Ceratopteris richardii | reverse complement strand
ATCAAGTTTTTTGTTGCCCCTTTGTTATAAATGTATTTAAATTATTGTTGCAACTCATTCCACTAGAATTTCACCAAAAACAACTTAAAACACATATTTTCATAGAAATATACTTCGTATACTGTAAAAGATTAAATGGGCTTTGTAACACATCTTCAAAATAACTTAAACACACAAATAGATATATTGGAGCAAAATAAAATTGAATTTTAATGCTCGATTATAATTTTATGAATGATAAGTTCTTCCCATCAAAATCCATGAAATAAACTTTATTCTAAGAAGTAAGACACAATCAAGGTGAGTGAATATTGATAAGAACCCTTCTAAAGCCAACCAGTGAAAATAAAGAAGCTGATAAGCTCAAAACGATAGGACTCCATACGTGGAAAACAAAAATTTGAGGATAATTAATGTAGAAAAGCTTGTGCAACATTATAAATCCTTTACTTTTCAATGAAACTATCATAGTAAGGATTCAAGTTTTTCAATATGCAACTAAAAGTGAAAAAGCCTTAGGCATTATTATCCCCTTCTTAGATGATGAAAACATACATTGCATTGATAATTCCAATCCTATTATGAAGTTTGGTGCACACATGACTCCTTATTTGGGCCAAATGCCAAACATTCAAAAATCTCATTGAGAATCCAATTGTATATCTTATTGCATGAGAATGGAGAAAGTGGTTCATCCTTAGATAATAGGTTTAAAAGTCTTTCTACACCATTAACACATTGTGATAAAAAGACAAATGATGAAGATAGAGTGGGTATGTTAATTAAAACACTTTAAATGCAATAATACAACATCAAGACCATATTTAGGAAAAACATCTCAATCCTAAGTCTAAGGGAGGACATCAACATACTTTAAGAAGGAGAAAAGAATTCAAGCATATCAATGAATAGAACCTATGTAACAATTGCAAAACAAAGGAAAAAAATCTGAACCATGCAAAGTTTTCAAGAAGAAGACTCATCCCACATTATAGCGCTTCTTCAAAATAAAACATGAAGATTAAGGAGGAAGAAATATAAAAAACTCTAAGGATAAGAGAGGTAAAAACCATATTGTGGAAGGGATTGAGAATTATGAAGTCAAGTCAATCATTTATGATAGAGATGTGTTGTAACACCCCTTCTAAAAATCATTTTGTAAAAGGCATGTGTCTACGGAGGCTCTTGAAATCATTGAAAGCTCCTAGTGGTCCGAAAACCAAATTAAAACTAAAATAATACACTAGATTGTTCCACATGCCACAAGAGCCCAAAGCCTACTTAGGATGATTTAAAACCTAATAATCCTATAACCCATGGCATTAATCCCTAAAATCATAAAAATCAAGCTCAAAGAGGGGATTGTTGGAAATGAGCTTGAACTCATGTAAGACTTCTCCAAGCAATATGAAATCTTAGCTTTGATACCTATCTCTTTTGATTGACAAAAAGACCAAAGGAACACCTTTCGTTAGGAAATGTATAGGCACACCATTATCCTCAAATGTTATGTATGTTTTAGTCAGAGGAGTGATCTCTCTCTCTCTCTCTCCATCTCTCTCTCTCTCTCTCTCTCTCTCCTTGTCTCTCTCTCCTTCTCTCCCTCTCTCTCTCTGAATCTCTAGCTCTCTCTCTCTCTCTTGATCTCCCTTGTTGAGATATCAAGATCAAGATATGCTCATAAAGGATGATATGTATCATGTTTTCCTTTCTGTGACATGTATATTCGTCACACTATTATATGTTAGGGATACTTCATTGAGCTTTACTAGATTTATATAGCTAGGGTGATGGCACATTTGTTTATTGACAACCTTCTCATTTGCAAATATTTGGATTTTTGTGATGTACTATCTTTACATATTGGACTAGTTGTATTGTTTTAGGCCATTCTTCATATATTCCTTTTATGTACTAGAAGAAGTAGAAGATCGCTCTTCCTTTCCAGAAATTGTCTTTGCGCTCCTCTTTGAGCGTGAGATTGTGTAAGTGATCTCTCTTCCTTATCTTCTTCCTCCTCACATGGTATCAGAGCAACTCTGAGTGTGGAGAGCTTGCGGAGAAGGCGGATTGTGAAGAGTACGCGAGAAGGCATGGAGAAAGTGGGATTCACAAACGACCTTAGATTTCTATGAAAATTACTGTGAAGGTAGAAGGCATAAAAATATTTCTATTTTGGTGCCATCTCAACCTCTCTTTCAAGACTCCAAGGTGGTTCTCACTAATGAACAAGGTCAATTCGGAAAATTGTAACTTGCCTCCTATTTGGCGATCCTTAAACATTCTAGTTCCAGAATTTCAAGTGATTCCATGTACTATTGATACATGAAAACTTTTTTTCTTATGAGATCAAAAAGCAATAGTGTAGTCCTCTTGCCAGTTGTGAATTTCTTTAGAAAAGGCAAACCCTCATTGAATGAGTCATATTATGAGTGATAAGCTAAATAAGAACAACTACCATGCTTGGAGATCTAGAATGAAAACGTCTTGATGGGAAATGGCTACTAAAGATATATTGAAGAGAGGAAAAAAGTGATAACAAATTACTAGAGAGGAATCAAATTGCAGATTGGTTAAGAGCATTTGAAGATTGAAATCAAGGAGCACAAAAGCTAATGTAATGGCTATCTATTATTATACATGATAGCATGATGGGACACATACAGTATGCCAAAACTCCAAAAAAGGCTTGGAACAATTTGTTCACATTGTGTGAGACCAATATAAAGGCCAAAAAATTGCAATTGAAGAGCAACCTACATACACTAGAGCAAAAGGGCATGTCAATATGTCACTACACCCCGAAAAGCAAAAGCAAATGCGATTCATTTGCATGTATTGGAGTGAATGTGGATGATGATGCTAAGGTGGATGTTTGCCTTTTTGGCTTAGGAGGTGCATATAAGCACTTCAAAACGTCTATTCAAACTAGGGAAAATATTCCAAATTATGTTGATCTAGTGTCCATGTTGATTATTAAAAAAAACAGAATCCTTCTGAGTCAAACCCCCAAGGGTTCAAAATTTGACAAAGGAAGAGGTAGAGTTCGAGGCTTTAGAAGTGGAAGAGGAGAAGTCAACCAAGAACAAGGTCAAAAACAAAATCATGCAGGAGGTAGAGAACATTTTTGAGGAAAGGGGAGCCAAAGAGGCCATAGAAATTTCCAAAGAAATGATTCAGGTAATGACAGTAAAGGATGTGGAATTGTGATAAACCTTCTCAATTTGAAGGTGATTATAGGTTGAAGAATTAAAATAACAGAAGGTAGCAAAACAACTATGCATCCATAAGTGTAGATGATTTTGAGAAGCTACTCATGGTCCAACATCATATGATGAGTACAATGTGTGCTGATGTTTCAAAATCAAATGGTAATGTCTGGTATGTTGAATCAAGTTATTCAAATCACATGACCAATCATGTAGAATGGTTTAATAGTTTGCAAAAATTTGTAGTTTTTGGATATGTTGACACAGGCGATGACACATCACATCCTATCAAGCATGCATGAAACATTACATTATTTATGGAGGAAGGGAAGGTAAAACATATTTCTCATATGTTGAATGTTCCAAATATAACAAAGAATCATGTTTTTATTGGAAAAATGATTCACTAGGGATTATAAGTCACGCTCAATGCTAGTGGGTTGTATTAAGAAGATTACAAGCGGGATGGAAGATTCATTGGCAAAGAAAAGAAAGGGGATAGGATGTGCACCTTAAAGATGAAATTCTTGAAATGAATGCCACCATGTTTGTAAAAGGTGTAGGAGTTATTGTTGATATAGAGACCTAACACAAATGAATTGGATGTGCAAATATGATAAGGGTGAAATTGATGCAGTCAAAGGATATTGTAAATGGAGTACCAAATTTCAAGGTTATTGAGATGAACAAGATATGTGCAGCATGTCAATTTGTTAAACAGTGCAGAGCATCACTTCCACATGTGGAGCATGTTAGAGAGAATGTGCTAGAAATAGTACATATAGATGTTTGGGATCTTGTGAAGACCATATCTATGGAAGGTTGCAAGTTTATGTTACTTTTATTGATGATCATACACAAAAAGTATGTGTATATTTCATGAAAGAGAAGAGTGAATTGTTCACTCACTTCATGTCAAATGAGTTCAATATCTCTCTAAAAGTCATGGAATTTTATGATAGTTTTCATGCAGATACACACCATAAAAAATGGCATTGCTGAAAGCAAGAATATACATATTGTAGAAATAGCAAGATCCTTGTTTGCTGAGAAGAATATGCCTCATTATTATTGGAGAGAATCTATGCACACTATTGTATACATCATGAACAAAATCTGATTGCTATTGTCCATCAAGTTACACATGAAGAGGTCTACAAGTAAAAAGCCAAACTTATCACATATGAAAGTATTTGTCTGTATGCATATGTGCATGTTCTAGATAAGTTGAGAATGAAGCTTTATCCAAAAGCAGAAAAATGTATCTTCATTGGGTACTCCCTTGAGCAAAAGGGATATAAATATTATAACCTACTCACACGATAGGTGAAAGTTAGCATAGATGTGATGTTTGATGAAATGTCAAGATTCTTTGGATATGCCATAGAAGGACTTAATCTTGAATCAAATCACAAACAAAATGCTCAAAAATCAAGTGCAGAATATCACATTTTGAGTGCACTTGATGCATCACCAAGAAAAAGTTCCAAATCCAATCCATGGATTAGAAGATCATGTGGAAATTTTAATCCAACAAATTCATCAATTTACATCAAGGGAAGGTAAAGAAAGGCTTCCTACTTGTAGTAAAACATCTAGAGGTTTTGAAGATGTTGATGGAGACTCAAGCCATCAGAAAAGAGCCTTAATGAGGAACTTTGATTTCCCTCTGTGAAGACTCCAAGATTAAGAAAGACACATGTAGATGATATGAGAAGAAGTGACCTAGGACGACGAAGATATGGGAGGAATTGGGATTCAGTGAAATGATTCAAACATGACAATTACATGGCTCATTGTGGCTACATGTCCAAAGTAATAGAAGATGATGAACCTTCTTCTTTTGAAGATGCAAATGCAAATTGGCAGAAGGTTATGGATGAGGAGATGGCTGCACTTTATGGAAATGAGACATGGAAGCTGGTTTCATTGCTGAAAGGAAAGAAGCCATAGGTTGCTAGTGGGTTTACAAGGTAAAGCACAATGCTGACATTATGTGAAAAAATGAATCGTGCATGGGCCTTTTAGATTAAGGAGATATAAGTGATGGACCAATCAAAAGAGGGTGTGGCCATAGTCTATGCCCTATAAAATACTATGCTGAAGGGGGGAGAGGGGAAGACTTTCTACCTTATTTAATGAGCTATCTCTAGAGAGAGAAGGAATCAGTACTTTTTTGGCATCAACATTACTCCTTTGATCCAAATTTAAAATCGGTGCATGTTTTAATCTCAAAAATTTGGTTTTTTCTAGAAAAACTAAAAAAAGAGTCATTCCTCTCCTAAATCTCACATTTTCATACCTTGGTCCAAAAAAGTGATCTTTTTCCACTACTTGCTCTATGTAGCATACCATTAAAGGTCTTGTTTCTACATTCAAAACTGTCTACATCTCCTACCTTAAACTACTATTGTAGCTTGAAGACCTTCAACTTCAATCCCAACATCTAAAGCTTATAGGAGACAAAAAAAGAAGCCCTCAGATTACGATGTCACGACATCAAAGCTATGATGGAGAATAGCTATCACATGAGCACTCTAAAGGTGCATGGGTATACATTCAACCCTTTAAAGTTGGGACTGATTGAGTTAGAGATTGTGGAAACTTGGATCTTCATCGGAAGGAAAAGCTACTTGGCTTCAAGAAGCACAAAGACAATGGGAGAGTTGCTATTGTACAACAGGTTTTTACAATGGCAACTATGAAACTCAAAAAATCTATTAGAATGACATATCATATGAATTCTAAGTATTACTCTACAATATTGTATGTTATATTATGTTGAATATATTTCTAAACTATTTGGATATGCTTTTATTTTTTTTATATATATTTCCTTCTACTTTGGTGGAAGAGCAACCACTTTATTCTCTTTCAGGTACTTTCTAAGCATTGCATGTAGATATGGTGCACGAGTCTTTCGAGAAATATCTTGTGCTCAAATTTTCCATCATAGAGTTTTCTTCTAAACACATATATATGTTGTACCCTCTACAATGAATGGTTTTGAAACATGAGAGAGAATTGATAAAGATTATATTCTTAGCTTGGAGTTGCAAAAGACTGATATATGGTCCATATAATCATTGGAGCACAAGATGGTAATGGATATACATAACTCTTTGAAATTAACAAAAGTGTCTTGATCTATAGGATTGCACTTTCCTTTCCCATCCATTGTTTTGTATATTTATTTCAATGATTCTCATTCCAAGAGACTTTCGCCATGTTCTATATATCTTTGTTAAATAGGTGGAACAAATATAGGATTCTGATATTTCAAACAACACACTTCATTGTACATTAGATACTACTATGATTGTTGGATTTGCAAAGTTGGCCAATGGAGACCATTTCAAAGTTGAGAGGGATCTTTACATTCATTTGAAATAAACGTTAAGTAGACTAACAATGAAATCAAAACTATTTTAGTGAATCATCATTGGACCTTGGCTAATTTGAGCTACCTCAAAATCACCCTATACCATCTACAAAAAGCTTTTTCGCATGTATTTGAGAAGAAATTACTCTTTTCATCCGCTTGAATCGTACTAAAAATCCATAACATAACATATTTTTTTCTTTGGGAGCTCTCTTTGATTGGACACTCTTAGTAAAATAGGAAGTGGATCCTAACGTTTTATCACCCATTGCATGGTCCATAACTTCAATCATTAGTCTCACACTGAATCTTTCTGATTGTTGATCCTTTATAACTTGGCACTCTTCAAGATTTAGAATGAACTTTAGTAGCATTACAGTTTGTAGAAAAGAAGAAACAGTACCTTAATTTAACATTTTAATGTTATAAAACTTGAACACCATATAAAATTGAACCAATTGCTTGTTGAAGCTTCTGAAAATCCACAATTATATTGTTGAATTTAGTGTAAGTAAATCCTTGTATAGATAGGATTTTTTTATTCCTTCTTGGGAATATTTGGATGATAATCAGAGGTAGGCATAGTGCCTTCTATGAATAAATATTGTCCATCAACATGAGCCACATCCTCATTAGAAGTTTCTTTCTTGATAGACACTTTATATGGGAATGGAAATATTCTTTGAGAAATACCTTGTGCTTGTAAGGCTTGCCTCTTGAGGTTGTACATTGTAGTATACCCATTTCTACTAATGCCTGCTTCATCACATATTGCATGCACATCTTTCACTTTGATAAGGTTTAACATCTTTCACTCATCTTGAACAACAATTGTAACACATTTTTCTATGGTGTATCTATAGCAAAAGTGATTGCTCAGTTGTTTATACAAATATTCGTCCTCTTGAATAAAGGACCTACACAATGAAAGAATCAATCTCAAACCTTCATTAAAACAAATAAAAGTAAATAAAAAGTTAACTCTTGCATAAATATGCCGTTTGCATGGTCCACCACCTATTGAAAGAGCTTCAAAGGATGCTAATGCTCTTTTACTATATCTCATACCAAGTACAGTCCCTTTGATCTACGATTGATTGGCATTCAACTTTGCAATTGTGCTTTCCTTTGCTTCCATGTCATGTTCAAACTCTTCAAGTTGTTTTCTATAAAAATATGATTGTGCTTTTTAAACTAAACACCCTCATACAATGGAGTTCATATCACTGGAACCAATACTTAGAAGTAGCATGTGAATTTTTAGATAATTACTTGCAATAACCTAATAGTCCAACTTTACCTCCACCAATGAATTGAAGTAAAGGTGATCCGTTATGGAATGTTTGATAGTAAAAAGATATTAGTTCTTGAGGATATAGTGAACCATGAGTCCAAAGATAAATACTCTTTTCTTCAATTGCATGACATTCATTTTGAGAATCCACATCATTGTTGCACTGTGTATTTGGAGCAAACTCTCAAGGAACACGAACATGGGTACTCAATGATATAGGAGCATGAGGACATTCTAGTGTGAATTTTATAGTACATGTCAACACCAACTTTGTAAATGACAAAGAATATAGAAAACAAAGTGGAAATCTGGTTGGAAGGGACTCTAAAACATATGTGTTGCTAAGAAAATGTGGTTTCTTGTATGTGGATGGGTTAAAGTGTTTTTTCCACTATGTATGGATGAAAATGACAAAATTCAAAAAAGTCATTTTAAGAGGGAGGCATAGATATAGATTTGATGATGTGGTAGTTACTTTTGGAGGGAGTTTGAAAATTATACTTTTTTAAAAGAAACTTTAAAAAAGACTTAAAAAACCAACTTTGAACACATATATTAAAAAATGGGTCCTTTGAAGTAAAATCTAATTCAGATACATGCATGAGTTTGGTGACGTGGGAAGTAGTTGTTGCTCTCTCTCTCTAGAGATTAGTAAAGCCTAAAATAAAGTATATTCCATTTGCCCCCCTAAACAAGAGCAAATTTAAGTATAATCCCTATAAATTAGGGAACCTTACAAGGCCCATGCAAAGTTCATTTTCCCTAATGATGGTAGCATAAGCACGTATAAAACATGATTTGTAGCAAAAGGATATGCACGTGTATATGGCATTGACTATGGAAAAAAGTTAGGCCATGTAGCTAAAATGTCTACTATGAGAGCATTTGCTGCACTAGCTATAGCAAAAGGATGGACTTTGCATCAGATGGATGTGAAGAATGCTTTCTTCAATGGTGAGTTATATGATGAAGTACACATGGACCTGCCACAAGGGTATGAGGATTCAAGGAACCGTGAATATATTTGCATGCGGCAAAAAGCTTTGTATGGGCTCAAACAAGACCCTCGTGGTTGGCATGCAAGGACTTCTAATTACTTAACCACCATTGGGTTTTGTTTTTGTGATGTAGATCATTCACTATATGTTAGGAAGGCTGATGATGGCGTCACAATTGTGGCTATTTATGTTAATGACTTGATTCTATGTGGTGATAATGAAGAAATCATTAACAAGGTAAAGCAACTCGTTATTCAAGAATTTGACATGATAAATCTTGGGGTGCTATGCTATTTGTTGGGCATTGAGTTTATACATAAAAAAACACGTATATGGATGTTGCTAATGCAATATGCCTTGAGTATGCTACAAAAGTATAGTATGGTTGATTGTAAGACAATTTCTTTGCCATTAGATGAGCATTTGAAGTCCGTTACTACATCAGGTGAAGCATCAAAAAACGCTAATATGTAGAAAAAAATTATGGGAAGTTTGATATATCTCACAATTACAAGGCTTGATCTACGCTACACTATTGGACTTGAAAGTCAGTTTATGTAGGTCCCGAAGAAACCACACTTCAGTTTTTTGAGATGCACTCTATGATATGTGACTACTAGTTTGGATTATGCATTGTTTTATGAAATTGTTGCAAAATTGCAGGTTCATGGATACACAAATGCAGATTGGGATGGTAGTATTCCAAATAGAAGATCTAGTAGTTTCTTTCTATTCTCACTTGGAACTGTAGCTATTACATGGAGTAGTAAGAAGCAATCCATTGTTGCTTTGTTGAGTACAAAGTTTGAGTATAGAGGTGTTGTAATGGCAGCATGTGAAGCATCATGGCTAGAGATGCTACTTGCAAATTTAGGTATGGAAGTGAAAAATCCTATCACCATCAATTGTGATAATCTAAGCAGCACACTATTTGCATGGAACCCTCTTTTTCATGCTAGAACAAAGCATATCAAGGTGCATGATCATTTCACAAGGAAAAAGCTACGTATTAGTAGGTGACATCAAACTTGTTTATGTGAGCATAGATTAGCACGTTATCCATATTTTCACTAAAGCACTTGGAGCTGAGAAGTTAAAGAAGTTTTTAAAGATGCTTTTCTTGTAGGACATGACATTGAGCTTGAGGGGGAGTGTTGAGATATCAAGTTGAACATGTGATGATCCAGGATGACATGTATCACTGTTTTATTTCTTTGACATGTATAGTAGTCATGTCGGCATATGTCAAGAATAATTCATTGAGATTTACTCAATTTATCTACCGAGAGTGATGGCACATTTGTTTCTTTCTAGCTCACTCATTCGTAGAGATTAAGATTTTTGTTATTTGTTTTTCTTTATATATTGGACTAGTTGTATTCTTGTTTTAGGACATTCTTGTATATTACTTTTATGCAATAGAAGAAGAAGAAGTTCACTCTTTCTTGCCTCAATATGTGCATGTGCTCCTCTTTGAGTGTGAGAGTGCGATAGCATGTGAGTGATTTCTCTTCCTTATCTCCTTCCTGGTGACATCTCCCTCTCTCTCTCTCCTTCTCTCTCTCTCTCACTATGTGTATCTCCATGTGCATGATGTAGCATGATTAAAGTTCCATCTATCTATCCATCATGGCACATGCATGCGCCATATCCTTCTGAATCATGGCCACATGATTTATTATATTTCAAGTGATTCATGCTTAGTGTTTTCAATTATAGCAATGAGTCCCTTGCTATTGTAACCATTTCTTTTAATTTTGGGTAAGGTCTTGTATTTATATCTAGAAATTCACTTATATATTCATATTTTTTTGAATTTTATGGTTTGGAATATCATTTTATCTAATTTTAAGGAACTCAAGTAGTTTTGAAATCCTCATATGCTTTGCTAGAGACACCCAAAATAAAAATATCTTTCTCTAAGTGAGTTTTAAGAAACATTCTTATTTGGGATCCAATATCTCTATGCATAATAGAAAAGTGATGTGGAGAGATGGAATAAAGTTTTGAAGATTCTTCTTTGTGTTATAACATCAAATCTATTTGCATCAAAGAATGATTGATAGATCATATGTTCCACTTAAAGTGTGCAAAAATAGAAGTAAAATCATTGTTTATCTACAAAGAGATCTCATAAATAGAGTTCATGTATCTTTATGAAGGGCCCTAGGTGAGGTTTAGAATCTTCCAAAGATATACATGGCTAATTATTTGTTGCCCAATAACTTAAAAGATCAAAAGGAAAAAGGCCAGATTAAAGACATATCTATGATGAGAAGCAAAAATAATAATTCAAGGTATTATAGGATGAGGGTGTACTGCGGTGGGATTTGAATGAAGGATATAATGAAGGAGAAAGTTTCGAGAGTGGAGCAACATCAAAGGCAATGATTGGATTTCCAAGAAAAAATAGTTGTGTGCCCTTATAAAGGATAAGAACGAAGATTATTAAGAGCTAAGTATCATATAGAGATGTCTACGTATTTCACATTTATTATGAGTCATCTAGATTATATCACTAAGTTTATGCCAAAAGAGGAGCCTACCCTCTATTAGGG
Source organism: Ceratopteris richardii (assembly GCA_020310875.1). Lineage (NCBI taxonomy): Eukaryota > Viridiplantae > Streptophyta > Polypodiopsida > Polypodiales > Pteridaceae > Ceratopteris > Ceratopteris richardii. Next base: position 2,819,532 of record CM035437.1, on the reverse strand, counting down.
TATAGTCATCTATCAGCAATGGAATGAGGCAATAAGAGATGAATGAAAGATTAATGTATACAATAAGGCTTCACATTTGTTCCAAGAGTAATAGACATTAAACTATTTACCAAAACATTGCCCCACAATATCACAACAAATTTTAAAATTGTAATAGTTAGCTAAAAATCAAGGTTAGTAGAAAAAAGATTTCCTCTAAGGTTTGGTGTTTATTATAAAGATATTTTTATCCCTATTTCAAAAACATCTACCATAAGTAATATGATCGTCAAGGCGACAAAAAGCAATAAAACATCTTTGTGTTTGATTTAAAGGATGCTTTCTTAATTCATGTCGTTAAAGTGTTATATCGAACAATGAGAAGACCTATACCTGGTATATACTCAATACTAGGAGCATTATATCGATTTAAAATTATTCATAGCTTTCCCTAACATAGAGTAGCAAAAAAGATACTAAGAAATCTAAAGTATACTACGAGGATGGTTTTCTACATCCTTTTGAACTTTGTCTACAAGCGGAAGCACAATCTCTTGTAGATTTTTGTGTTGATGTTGTAAGAGATGTCAATTTGTTTACAATATGTATTTCGTCTCTATGATATTCGTAAATTTAAGGAACGGTTAGTGAAGGAGCCATTATACAACTACGAAGGTTATGCCATTCGTAAAACCCAAAAAGAAGAATAAAAAGATCCCACACTTCTAAGTGAAACTTAAAGCTCATTAATATCTCGCTGAAAAACGAAAACCTCGAAAAAGTTCTGGCAACACCTTCATCATCACGAAACTTTGTCCTTTATGTACATTCAGAAGTCGTGTGCTCTTCCTTAGATTAGACTTCTGGTTCAGCGTCCTTCATCAGTGAAGCCGCTTACCAGAATACATTCATCATCGTAGTGCCGGCTCAACGAGAGACAGTGTTAGCTGCTTGCCTAGATGACAAAATAAGGACAAATTAGTGAAGAATTGCATGCGCAGTTGCTTTCGAGGCTGCACAGCCGCGCGGTTATGTCTCCCACATGATGAAGGTAACGAACAAAGGAAATCGGCAGCACCCATGTTCTACAATACAGCTTGTGGACGTTCTTACATCGATTCAAACATATATATATATATATATATATATATATATATATATATATATATATATATATATATATTTTATAAATAAAGGAAGTTCGGCCTTAGCCTAATCTCCCCGACTTTAATTATAATAAGGAGAAAAAGTTACAAGTGAATGGGACTAGTGCCCATGGGACCCCCCAAATCCCACAATGCAGGGGAGGAGTATGGCAAGCTACAGGGCATTACAAATGAGGTGGATAAAATTATCATCACCCTCATGTGGGACCCATTTGGGTTTCAACTTGTTGTTTTCGAGGAGATAAATACAGTGATGTCTAAACGGCGGCGATCTCTTGACTCGGGAGATTCTTTTACCAAGGAGAAACAAGGATTTCTCGATCGACCATTCCTTAGGGGTTTGGTCAAAATTGACAGCACAACGCTCCCTCCAAATCTTCCAGAGAGCCTCACCTCTGATGGCATTCCACAGCCTTGATGAGCAACCGATCGCCTCACCCAACATCACCTGTTGCTAGTTGATTTGACTCGTGAGTCTCAGAACCCGGGTCACGTGGTGCCAGATAACGCGAGACTTGGGGCAGTCGAAGAACAGGTGAGCTAAGTCTTCGATGCATCGATGACAACGTTTGCACCATGGCGGCACACCACAGATTTTGTTAGCCCTTGCATTGGTCCAGATACCTTTATGCAAGATCTGCCACATGAGAACGGACTTTTTGACCTCAATTAGGGGGTGCCAAATAGACATGTATTTTAGCTCCCACCGAAGTTTGGTCCAAGAAAGGCACCATCTCTTGTTAAGGGTGTGGTGAACATCCAAATCCTCTTTGAAGTTGGGGATTCTGGAAAGCTTCTTACCATTGCTCCATTTGAGGCCCTCCAAGAAAGGAAGATCCTGACCGCAGAGAAGGCGGGTAGTTGAGCGGTCCCAGGCTAAACACCTGCTTTGAAGAAGAGTCCATTCCTCAAAGGTAACTCTAAGTCTCGGGTCCAATTCTTCGAACCTAATCCACTGGCTGGTCTCTTGTTTCCAGAGTTGTTTCCACTGTTTGAACCCCTTGTTCCATAACCGCCTTGCAGTTTGGAGGTTCCAAGACTCCACCCCCCGAATGCCACTGATCGGGAACCAAATAGAATCATTTTGTCTTATGCCAGCCGCCCACTTCCACTCATCACTGATTCTGATGAATTGTTTGACCTTGTTCCAATTCTTCCATAAGGAACATAGGAGGCTAGAGCCTTTAGGGAAGACCGGGTGGGGGGAGAACAAAAGCGTGAGAATCCCTAAGTCCTTCCAACCAGGGTGGCCAACAAAGGTAAGGTCTTCCGTGTTTCTGAAGATCAATTTGGCCCAAGAGGACTCCCTATTGCTCCAAGCCTTGATAAGCCACTTTGCAGCCAACTTGTCAGCCAACCCACCAATATCCAAAATTCCCAATCCCCCTGAGCCTTTAGGGATAATGCAAGTTTCCCATTTGATTTTGGGAATCCCCCTTCTATTGGGGTCCCCAGTCTAAAGGAAGTTTCTGCAGATTCTTTCCACTTTGGCCAAGTCTTTCTCCTTAGGTCTCCAACACGAGATAAAGTAAATAATTGTAGAGAGCATAAATGTGTTAACAACCATAGCACACCCTGCCAGGTTGACTTGCATACCTTTCCACTGATTCAGCTTCCTATCCAGCTTGGATAGCACCCACTTCCAGCGTTGGTCCATTGAGATATCGAAACCCATCGGAATGCCAAGGAGATGGAAGACTTGACCGCTAGGGATAACTTGATACCCCTGATCCACCAACAATTGGGGAGTATGTCCGCTGATTGCTCTAAAAGCAGTTTTAGCATGGTTGGTTTTTGAGCCTGATGCCACACAAAAGGTGTGGAGGCACCACCAAAACACCTCAATGTTGTTTATATCGTTATGCACAAAGGCATTCATGTCATCAGCAAAAAGTCTCACAATCATTTGGCCGTGATTTAGAGGTAAGGAAAGACCCTTGAGATTGCCAGCATCCATGTGATGCTTTAATAGGCAGCTGAGTCCATTCGAGGCGATGGCGAATAGTAATGGAGCTAGAGGGCAGCCTTGCCTAATTGATCTTTTTAAACGAATGGGCTCAGAGAGCTTACCATTGATGTTTATTCTAGTTGAAGCATTTCCAAGAAGAGTGGAAACCATCTTCATGAACTTTTGGCTGCATCCAAGGTCCTTCAATGATTGAAGAATAAAGTCCCATTCCAATCTGTCATACGCTTTGTCGAAGTCGATCTTAATGAAAACCAGATCTTGAGCAGACTCCTCAGCAAAAGCAAGGCCTTCCCAAATATCGATAATTGCTTCAAGTATAGATCTACCTTTGATAAAACCTTTCTGGTCCTCGCACAGCCATGACTTTAGATGACAAGAGATTCTGTTGGCGATAACTTTTGCAATTATCTTGTATCCAGTTTGGAGCATGGTAATCGGACGCCAGTTTTCAATTTTGTTCTTATCTCCCCGTTTGTGGATTAACTTGATGACGCCATTATTCAGGCACTCAGGGAGGGCGCCGAAAGAGAGAGCCTCTTGCCACACGAGGCGCAGCGGGGTGGCCACCTGATGTTTGAAGGACTTGAAAAACTCATTGGTAAGGCCATCCGGACCCGGACTTTTCCCATTAGGAAGGGCATCAATAACCTCGATAATTTCATTCTCGGAGATGTTAGCATCCAGTAGAGCAATCAAGTTCTGTGGGATTCTCGTTTGAGCAACCCTTGAGATGGTTGCCATGGCTTCGCACCTGTGGGGGGAAAGAGGAGTCGAGACCCCGAGAAGATTGTTAAAGTGTTCGACAATGATAGATCTATTCTCCATTTCCGTGCAACATTCAGTTCCATTGTTATCGACCATTAGGGGGATGGATTCCCTAGCTTGTTTCCTTTTGAGGATGTTACACATCTCTTTCGTTGGTTTGTCGGCCTTCCCTGCCCACCAATCTTTGAAGAAAATTTGAAGATTTTTCCTTTGAACCTCCTCCTCTAACCTTAGTCTTCCCCTGATTTTCAAAAGACCTTGTTGGCAATGTAGCTTACCTTTGTTTACCTCTTCTTCAAGCCGTGAGAGCCTCCAGTACACTGTTTCTCTTCTTTTTTTTTCGGATTTCTCTTATAGCCTTTTGAGTCCTGATTAGAATTTTTCGAGTCCTTTCTACTGCGCTTCTCCAACACTTAGCCGGTTCATTACAGTAAGCAAAGGCTTCCGTCCACACCTCAGAAATTTCTTGGTGGACAGAGGGGAGGGAAAATGATGTCTGACAAGCATGAAACCAAGGAGCTTTCTGGAGCATGGGAATCGGTTTGAAAGACAGAGTAATCGGATAGTGGTCTGAGATAGTCAGGTCCATGTGTTGGGAAATCGAAGGCATACCCCACTGAAGGATGGTGTTCTGATTGATGTAGCATCTATCAAGTCTTGCTTTCCTCAAAGAGTCCCCCGACTGGAGATTTGACCAGGAGAACCCCTTCATGTCTTTCACCTCAACCAGGTCGAGATGGAGCTTGATTTTATCCCATATCTCTTTCTCCTGACCGTCAATAATTTTTCCTTTGTTATTCCATCGGTCCTCAAGAAACTCAACCATGTTGAAGTCCCCACAAATCAGAACATTGTGTGAAAGGGAGTCGAGGGACGCCCAAGTATCCATTCTATCTGCTTCACCATTAGGGGCATAAATTGAGACCACAGTGAACTGGAAAGGGAACCCGAAAGAGGCAGCAATCCAACGATGATTCCGACCTTCAAAAGTCGAGGTCACATTGCCTAACACGGAGTGACTAATGCCGATAGAAGCACCCCCCGTCCCTCTAGGGTGAGAAGTGGAGAACCAAAGGTGGTTCGGAGAAATGCATTTAAGCCGTTTTTGTAAATCCTCTCCGTCAATTTTAATCTCTTGTAAGCAAATAAAGTCCGGGGCGAAGCACTTGTCTTTGAACCACTGGCCAAGAATCAAAGCTCTTGACGGGTCAGACAAACCCCTGACCTTTAAAGATGTGAATTTCATTGATGATGGTTGCCCTCTTTGAGGGGAGTGACCCGATCTTTTTTCTTCTTGTGGTCTTCTTTTTTCCTCCCTACTTCTTGACTAAGGATCCTACTCTTGAGGGGGCTCCTCCAAGGCATGCCGGAAGGTTGTTTTCCTTTAAGCTTTGACTTTTGTTGCGGTAATCTTGGAAAGCATACCCGGAGGGTAGGACCTAGAGAGGAGCTTTCACTGTCTGGGTTTTCTTCATTGCTGGTAGTGAAGCCTTCCTCTTTACTCGTGGTATAACCTTCTTGGTTGTCTTCTTTGCTGGTAGAGCACCCAAGGGTATTATCAGTGGGGTCTTCTTCAAAGTGGTTGTCCCCTGGGAAGTCGACCTCATTAATCTCTTTTTCTAGGTTACTGTATATGTTATTCGAGAGGGCAACTGTCGTAGTATTCCTTGCTGTTGATCTTCGAGGGCTAACTTTCCTCATGCGTCTCACTTCAGTGAATCCTTCTGAATCTGTCTCAGCAACGCGAGTTCCCTCTTCTTCCTCCATTGGACGGGGATGACCCCGAGTGTCATCTTGGGGGAGAGGGTGTAGGGTCCCATCTGGTTTAAGCTTGTTTTTATTGGAACTTTTCTTCAGGGGGCAGTCTTTGATCCTATGACCTTGATGCCCGCACCAGAAGCACGCGTTTGGCAAATTCTTGTAAGTGACCTCTTGTGTCCAAGTCTTACCATCTCCACAGTTTATGGAGATCTTCGAGGGAAGGACCTGGTTCAAGTCTGTTTCAACGCAGATATGTGGATGCCATCTTGCATTGAAAGAATGTTGAGCACCATCGTACATTAACCCCCCAACATCCTGTCTTGCAGCCATCCGGCGACCGATCGGTGATACGATTTCACGAAGAAATCCATACATGAAGAAAGGCAGATTGGGAAGCTCTACCCAAAGCGGGTAACGAAGAGGCTTTGATCTGTTCGGGACAAAGTCTGGGGTCCACTTAAATAGGCAAAGGGTGGATCGGACCACTTGCCAGGAGCCGGCTTGCAGGGCTTGGAAGGCCATCTCTTCGTTCTCAAATACTAGAAGCAGGTGGTTCGCTGGCAGGAATTGACATTTGGACATAATTAGGCCACGCGGGAACCACTCCTTGCGAAGCCAAGTTCTCACACTTTCAAGAGGGGGCCTGGGGCCAAACATTTGACCGATCAGGCAAGTTTTCATCAGTTCTTCTTGCTTTGCGGCCACAGACTCCTTGCATAAAGAGACCTCTGGGGGCGCGACGTCCACTGGGACGGACTCCATCTCGAGTGGGGACACGGACTGAGGGGGAGCCACATTGTTCAAGATTAACGAGGGAATAGAAGTCGACATTTGAAAGAGAGGACGCGAGAAATCAAGAGTTGCAATCCACGGTCCCACGCTATTCGTAAAAGGGGAAACCCTCTTCCAGAAAAAATTCTCTGATTTCCTTCATCTCCAAACCTTTAGTTTTTTTTTATATATATTTTTTATTACTTTTTAGAGCTGAAGAAAAAAACACTTTAAGCGAAGACACTCCTAAAGAAAAATCAAAAGAACTCGACTTTCACGCGACTCCTACTTCTTCTCACGGTCCACTTTCAGAAGCTAGATGTTTCTCTTGTGGGATCACACTTCGCTTAAGGACTGCTTTCACGATCCTTTAAAATGAGACTTGACGCCATGAAGACATATGACATGACAGCATGGATAAGTATCGAATTCTCCCTTTGTCACAGACTCAGAGGGTATGTATGTTATCTGTTTTAAAGATGGCGAACGCTGATGAGATCACTCCAGAGATGTGACCGCAAAAGACCAAATTACTAACGGGATGTGACCGGAGAACACTAAAGGAATAACTTTTAGGCCCAAAACAGCTCCTACTCATAGATCGCAACGCATTGAGAAGAGATTTAGAATGATGAAGTCAACTCAATCATTTATGGTAGAGATGTGTTGTACACCCCCTTCTAAGAAACATTTTCTAAAAGGCCAACGTCTACAAAGCTCTTAAAATCCTGAAAAGCTCCTAGTGGTCCTAAAACCAAATTAAAACCTAGAAACAATTCATTAGATGCTTCCATATGCCACTAGATCGCAAAGCCCACTTAGGATGCCTTCAAACCTAATGATCCTAAAACCCATGGCATTAAGCCCTACAATCATCAAAATCAAGCTCGAAGAGGGGATTGTTGGAAATGATGTCGAACTCATGTAAGCCTTCTCCAAGCAATAGCAAATCGTAGCTCTAATCCTTATCTTCTTTTGATGTGCAAAAAGAACAAAGGAGCACCTTTTGTTACGAAATGTATAGGCACAACATAATGCTGAAATTTTTGTGTATGTTTCTGACATACGAGTAGTCTCTTTCTCTCTTTATCTTTGTCTCTGTTTCTCTCAATTTCTATCCCTCTCTCTATCTTGCTCTCCCGTGCTTTCTCTTTCTCTCACGATGTGTATCTCCACGTGTGTGGTGTAGCATAATTAAGTTCCATCTATGTATTCACCATTGCTCATAGATGCACTATATCCTTCTGATTCATGACCACATGATTTATTATATATTAATTGATTTATGCTAAGTGTGTTCAATTATAGCAAGGAATCCCTTTCTTTCGTAATTATTTCTTTCAATTTTGGGTTGGCTTCTCTATTTAGATGTGAAGCTGCAATTTCACTTATATATTTGTATTTGTTCGAGTTTCGTGGTTTGCAATCTCATTTTATTAAGTTTTGTGGAATTCAAGTAGCTTTCGAATCCTCACGTGTTTTACTAAAGACTCCCAAATTCAAAAGATCTTTTTCTAAATCACTTTTAAGAAAAATTTTGATCTGGAATCCAATATCTCTACGCATAACAGAAGGGTGTTGTATAGAGATGGCTTGGATTTTTGAAGATGCGTCCTTGTGTTATAACATAAAATTGCATTGGTTCAAAGAATGATTGATCCATCATATGTTCTACCTAATGTGTGCAAAAACACAAGAAAGTTCATTGGTTAGCTACAAAGAGAACTCATAAATAGAGTGCATGTATCTTTATGAAGGGTCCTAGTTGAGGATAAGCATCTTCCATAATATATAGCGCTAATTATTTTTTGTTAAATTACTTAAAAGACCGAATTTAAGAAACCCAACATAAAGCCAAATCTATGATGAAAGGTAAAATAATAATTTAGGGTATTATATGATGAAGGTGTACTGTGGCTGGATTTGAATGAAGGATAGTATGAAGGAGATCAGAGTTTCGATAGTGGAGCAACATCAAAGGCAACGATTGGATTTTCAAGAAAAAAATAGTTGTATGCCCTTACAAAGGATAAGAATGAAGACGATTCAGAACTAAGTATCCTATAGAGAGATCTACATATTTTTCATTATTATGAGTCATCTAGATTATGTCAGTAATTTTATGCCAAAAGAAGAGCCTATCTTTGATCAGGACGTTGCCATGTATCAACAACGGAATAAGGCAATAACAGATGAACAAAAGACCCTTGTATACAATAAGGCTTTGACATATATTCCAAGAACAATAGACATGAATTTTTTTTCTAGGAAATTTCCCTACAATATAACAAAAGATTCTAAAACTACATTTGCTAGGTAAAATTCAAGGTTAGTAGCAAAATGTTTTGCTCTAAGGTTTGGTTATTCATGTCGTTGAGGTGCTATATCGATCAATCAGAAGACCTATACTTAATATATACTCTATAATAGGAGTATTTTGTCAATTTAAAATTACTCATAGGTTTCCCCAACTTCTGATGGAAAATAAGATAATAAAAAAATCTAAAGTATTCTATGAGGATAGTTTTCTACATCGTGGTGAACTTTGTCTACAGGTGGAAGCACAATCTATTGTAGATTGTTGTGCTGATGTTTTTTTTTTGAAAAAGTAAGAAAGTTTAAAGTAACAAAGGAAGTTACAATATCTGCTCAGGGTAGGAGCCACATAAGCAAGGGGATTACAAAGACATGGCCATATCTAGCCTTTTACTAGAGTACAAAGAGAAGATAATATTTCTCCAAATTGTGAACTTGTTGTCAGCCATCAAGCTGAAGACATTTACATTGTTCATGGGGGCAGAAATAATTTTTTGAATACATTTAAAAGAGGCCCTTTTGAGCTTAAGAGGGAGGGAAATGAGAAAATTCCTATTCCCATTGTTTAGAGTTGTTTTATTTCTTATAAACCAAATGGACCGCAATATATGCCCTCTCCAAATGTTCCAAAGCAAGATATCCATGTTTCTGCAGCACCCAAGGAGAACATCCCATTTGTTGAGTTGGGGGGGATCATTGGTCTGCAGGTAATTCTCCAAAGGTTTCCAGAACTTTTTGGCATGATCACAGTAAAAAAATAAGTGGGAAACATCCTCCACTAAGCCAGAGAAAGTACACAACCCTTCATTAATGAAAACTTTCTTGAATTTGTGTCCTATCACTACAACAAATTGGCCATATACCGAGGTTTTTACCGAGGGAAATGAACGCAGCTATTTTTGCCACAACGTCGGTGTAGCTGTCGGTATGCACGTCGGTACTATAGCGCTAGTATGGGCGTCAGTATAAGCGTTGGTATAAGCATCGGTATAGGCGTTGATATGATCATCGGTATAAGCGTCAGTAATACCGACGCTCTTATCGATGCCCATACCGATGTCTCTGCTGGGTGAACCGTCGCATATACCGGCACCCGCTGGGTGTACCGATGCTTATTCTGATGACATTACTGGAAGTACCGTCGCTTATACCGATGACCATATCTGCAAAAAAAATTTTGGGCAGAGTGTGTTGTCTTTTGCTACAGCAACATTACCATGATGTTGCTTAACAAAAGACAATACACTCTGCCCAAAAAAAACCAAGTACATGTGATGTGTACTCTAATGTCACCCGAAATATGATTTCATAAAACATAATATTATTGGACACAAAAGAGATAATCCGAATGAACCATGAACCATGTACAAAGAAAGTGACATATTTCATAAATGAAGCATGTGTAAGAGTGTGGCAAACCACTGTCATATATGATGCTTTTACAAAATGTGGCAAAGCAATGCATTGCCATATAAAAATCAAATACAAAATTTTGGTGTGCCACTCCCATACACATGCAAAGAACGTTCCATATCAACAGTCCTGCAACAAAGAACATTAATGGAGTGAGATAAATTCACATGAAATTACAAACAACAAGTAAAAACCAAATTTATAAACTAATCACCTCATCGCAAACGCTCCATGAAACGACTGCATCGCGTCCCTCCAAGTCCTCCAATAGTGCAATCAATCCGTGCTGATATCCATAAGACTCTTCCGTTCGTGTTGGTGGACGACCCATTGCCAGCTCCCGCAACAAATATACAAAACATTAGAGGAACATACATGACAAAGTTAACACAAATAAATTCAATAAATGAAATGGTACTTACAAACTCATGACACATCATGTCATATCCGCCGCTGCCCAAATGTGACGGTCCAATCGTATCTAAACGTGTGGCTGCGGCATCTCGCTGCTGGCGATATCGGTCAAGAGTCTGCTGCTGCTCGTCGTGAATCAGATCCCACTCCTCAGCATCTAACCATAGAGGCTTTGGTAAGCCTGCTCTGAAAGCATCACGAGCCTCTGATCGTCGATGGGACATAACCTCATGTGCGCTATGCAGAATCCACTCTGAACTGACAAGAGACTATCCATCGGCTGGTCGCAACTCCTGATAAATTGTTTGTGTGATATAATTCTTCCGATCTTTATCCTGTTCACTCCATTTCAGCATGATGGAGTGTCCAAACTGTATGGAGCGAAGCTATCGTATACATGCACGCATTGCTTTGCCAGCTGCATCCATCACCGGAGCTCCATCTCGGATACTATACACCTTGGAGTCATCATGTTCATGAGCACCCCAAGGTGTACGTGGTGTTTCACAAGGTGTACTGCGTGGCGTACCTACATCTGAGGTGCTCATTCTACGAGTAGAAGCGGGGGAGACAACATCTATCACACTACCTCCACAACAGCCGCGTCTTACAGACCTACCTGTAGATCCACTCCTAGAACCTCCTGCTCTTGGATCTACAAGACGACCCTGAACCACTATGGTGCTGAGGCATTGAACGCACATGTCTACTACTAGACCCAATAGGAGATGGCTGAAAAGATGGTCGTGGTGGAGTCACAAAGCTAGGAGACATACCTCCTGCAGGAGTAGCACTACTAATCCTAAAAAACCTAAAACCCTAATCCTAATCCTAAAAACCTAAAACCCTAATTTATATATATATTTATTTATATATTTAGATTTTTTCTTAATTAATCCTATTTTTATATATTTAATTATATATATTTAATTAAATTATTTAAAACACTAATACTTTTTATATTTAGTTATCTACATAATTATGCTATTATATATATATATATATATATATATATATATATATATATATATATATATATATATGTTTATTAATTCAGTTTTTTCCTTAAATCTTAAAACCCTCAAACCCTAATCCTAATCCTAAAAACCTAAAACCCTATTTAATATACATATTTATTTGTTTATTCATATTTTTTCTTTAAACCCTAAAACCTTAAAACCCTAATCCTAATCCTAATTACCTAAAACCCTAATCCTAAAACCTTAATCCTGATCCTAAAAACCTAAAACCCTATTGTATATATATATTTATTTATATATTCATATTTTTCTTAATTAATCCTATTTTTATATATTTAATTATATATATTTAATTAAATTATTTAAAACACTAATCATTTTTATATTTATTTATCTATATAATTATCATATTTTATATATATATATTTATTTATTTATTTAGATTTTTTCCTTAAATCTTAAAACCCTAAAGTCCTAATCTTAACCCTAAAAACCTAAAAGCCTATTTTATATATATATATTTATTTATTTATTCAATGAATAAATAAATAAATATATATATATAAAATAGGCTTTTAGGTTTTTAGGGTTAAGATTAGGACTTTAGGGTTTAAGATTTAAGGAAAAATCTAAATAAATAAATAAATATATATATATAAAATATGATAATTATATAGATAAATAAATATAAAAATGATTAGTGTTTTAAATAATTTAATTAAATATATATAATTAAATATATAAAAATAGGATTAATTAAGAAAAAATATGAATATATAAATAAATATATATATACAATAGGGTTTTAGGTTTTTAGGATCAGGATTAAGGTTTTAGGATTAGGGTTTTAGGTAATTAGGATTAGGATTAGGGTTTTAAGGTTTTAGGGTTTAAAGAAAAATATGAATAAACAAATAAATATGTATATTAAATAGGGTTTTAGGTTTTTAGGATTAGGATTAGGGTTTGAGGGTTTTAAGATTTAAGGAAAAAACTGAATTAATAAACATATATATATATATAATATATATATATATATATATATATATATATATATATATAATAGCATAATTATGTAGATAACTAAATATAAAAAGTATTAGTGTTTTAAATAATTTAATTAAATATATATAATTAAATATATAAAAATAGGATTAATTAAGAAAAAATCTAAATATATAATAAATATATATATAAATTAGGGTTTTAGGTTTTTAGGATTAGGATTAGGGTTTTAGGTTTTTAGGATTAGTAGTGCTACTCCTGCAGGAGGTATGTCTCCTAGCTTTGTGACTCCACCACGACCATCTTTTCAGCCATCTCCTATTGGGTCTAGTAGTAGACATGTGCGTTCAATGCCTCAGCACCATAGTGGTTCAGGTCGTCTTGTAGATCCAAGAGCAGGAGGTTCTAGGAGTGGATCTACAGGTAGGTCTGTAAGACGCGGCTGTTGTGGAGGTAGTGTGATAGATGTTGTCTCCCCCGCTTCTACTCGTAGAATGAGCACCTCAGATGTAGGTACGCCACGCAGTACACCTTGTGAAACACCACGTACACCTTGGGGTGCTCATGAACATGATGACTCCAAGGTGTATAGTATCCGAGATGGAGCTCCGGTGATGGATGCAGCTGGCAAAGCAATGCGTGCATGTATACGATAGCTTCGCTCCATACAGTTTGGACACTCCATCATGCTGAAATGGAGGTGAACAGGATAAAGATCGGAAGAATTATATCACACAAACAATTTATCAGGAGTTGCGACCAGCCGATGGATAGTCTCTTGTCAGTTCAGAGTGGATTCTGCATAGCGCACATGAGGTTATGTCCCATCGACGATCAGAGGCTCGTGATGCTTTCAGAGCAGGCTTACCAAAGCCTCTATGGTTAGATGCTGAGGAGTGGGATCTGATTCACGACGAGCAGCAGCAGACTCTTGACCGATATCGCCAGCAGCGAGATGCCGCAGCCACACGTTTAGATACGATTGGACCGTCACATTTGGGCAGCGGCGGATATGACATGATGTGTCATGAGTTTGTAAGTACCATTTCATTTATTGAATTTATTTGTGTTAACTTTGTCATGTATGTTCCTCTAATGTTTTGTATATTTGTTGCGGGAGCTGGCAATGGGTCGTCCACCAACACGAACGGAAGAGTCTTATGGATATCAGCACGGATTGATTGCACTATTGGAGGACTTGGAGGGACGCGATGCAGTCGTTTCATGGGAGCGTTTGCGATGAGGTGATTAGTTTATAAATTTGGTTTTTACTTGTTGTTTGTAATTTCATGTGAATTTATCTCACTCCATTAATGTTCTTTGTTGCAGGACTGTTGATATGGAACGTTCTTTGCATGTGTATGGGAGTGGCACACCAAAATTTTGTATTTGATTTTTATATGGCAATGCATTGCTTTGCCACATTTTGTAAAAGCATCATATATGACAGTGGTTTGCCACACTCTTACACATGCTTCATTTATGAAATATGTCACTTTCTTTGTACATGGTTCATGGTTCATTCGGATTATCTCTTTTGTGTCCAATAATATTATGTTTTATGAAATCATATTTCGGGTGACATTAGAGTACACATCACATGTACTTGGTTTTTTTTTGGGCAGAGTGTATTGTCTTTTGTTAAGCAACATCATGGTAATGTTGCTGTAGCAAAAGACAACACACTCTGCCCAAAATTTTTTTTGCAGATATGGTCATCGGTATAAGCGACGGTACTTCCAGTAATGTCATCAGAATAAGCATCGGTACACCCAGCGGGTGCCGGTATATGCGACGGTTCACCCAGCAGAGACATCGGTATGGGCATCGATAAGAGCGTCGGTATTACTGACGCTTATACCGATGATCATATCAACGCCTATACCGATGCTTATACCAACGCTTATACTGACGCCCATACTAGCGCTATAGTACCGACGTGCATACCGACAGCTACACCGACGTTGTGGCAAAAATAGCTGCGTTCATTTCCCTCGGTAAAAACCTCGGTATATGGCCAATTTGTTGTAGTGATAGGACACAAATTCAAGAAAGTTTTCATTAATGAAGGGTTGTGTACTTTCTCTGGCTTAGTGGAGGATGTTTCCCACTTATTTTTTTTACTGTGATCATGCCAAAAAGTTCTGGAAACCTTTGGAGAATTACCTGCAGACCAATGATCCCCCCCAACTCAACAAATGGGATGTTCTCCTTGGGTGCTGCAGGAAACATGGATATCTTGCTTTGGAACATTTGGAGAGGGCATATATTGCGGTCCATTTGGTTTATAAGAAATAAAACAACTCTAAACAATGGGAATAGGAATTTTCTCATTTCCCTCCCTCTTAAGCTCAAAAGGGCCTCTTTTAAATGTATTCAAAAAATTATTTTCTGCCCCCATGAACAATGTAAATGTCTTCAGCTTGATGGCTGACAACAAGTTCACAATTTGGAGAAATATTATCTTCTCTTTGTACTCTAGTAAAAGGCTAGATATGGCCATGTCTTTGTAATCCCCTTGCTTATGTGGCTCCTACCCTGAGCAGATATTGTAACTTCCTTTGTTACTTTAAACTTTCTTACTTTTTCAAAAAAAAAACATCAGCACAACAATCTACAATAGATTGTGCTTCCACCTGTAGACAAAGTTCACCACGATGTAGAAAACTATCCTCATAGAATACTTTAGATTTTTTTATTATCTTATTTTTCCATCAGAAGTTGGGGAAACCTATGAGTAATTTTAAATTGACAAAATACTCCTATTATAGAGTATATATTAAGTATAGGTCTTCTGATTGATCGATATAGCACCTCAACGACATGAATAACCAAACCTTAGAGCAAAACATTTTGCTACTAACCTTGAATTTTACCTAGCAAATGTAGTTTTAGAATCTTTTGTTATATTGTAGGGAAATTTCCTAGAAAAAAAATTCATGTCTATTGTTCTTGGAATATATGTCAAAGCCTTATTGTATACAAGGGTCTTTTGTTCATCTGTTATTGCCTTATTCCGTTGTTGATACATGGCAACGTCCTGATCAAAGATAGGCTCTTCTTTGGCATAAAAATTACTGACATAATCTAGATGACTCATAATAATGAAAAATATGTAGATCTCTCTATAGGATACTTAGTTCTGAATCGTCTTCATTCTTATCCTTTGTAAGGGCATACAACTATTTTTTCTTGAAAATCCAATCGTTGCCTTTGATGTTGCTCCACTATCGAAACTCTGATCTCCTTCATACTATCCTTCATTCAAATCCAGCCACAGTACACCTTCATCATATAATACCCTAAATTATTATTTTACCTTTCATCATAGATTTGGCTTTATGTTGGGTTTCTTAAATTCGGTCTTTTAAGTAATTTAACAAAAAATAATTAGCGCTATATATTATGGAAGATGCTTATCCTCAACTAGGACCCTTCATAAAGATACATGCACTCTATTTATGAGTTCTCTTTGTAGCTAACCAATGAACTTTCTTGTGTTTTTGCACACATTAGGTAG
>CM035437.1:2787445-2793473 GCA_020310875.1 Ceratopteris richardii | reverse complement strand
GACTAGAGAGATCAAAACAAAAATGCCACAAATGAGCTGGGAGCTTACGTAGACTTTAGAATCTGTTGACCGTTGATGGCACATGGTTCTTTTGATTGGTCCATATCATTTGATCATTGCAATCCCAATGTACATTAACACATGGCACAATTTTCATTCATCCACATCATTTGACCGTTGTGGATCTCAAGGTGCAAGTTGCCATGGGTCAAATTTTATTCATCCATGTCATTTGATCATTGGAATTCTCGAGGCCTTACCACATGGCATGTGCTCTTTTGTCCATGTGGATTCTCCAACATCTCTTTTCCCTCATAAATATCTCGTCCCTTAGATTTTGCTCATTTTCTACCTTCAAAACTTTGTGTACACACACTGAGCACTCCTACACCTAAACTGTATACACAACCGATTCAAGCGAGAGCACATGTTGACCATCTTTGATTGCCTCTATTTGCTTGCATCACTCATCCCTTGCATCTAGACTTAAAACCCTTTCAATTATGTCTCATCTTTGAGACATGACCAATTAAAGTGATTAGGCCCATCCAAGACTTTTTGATGAGCATAATCGCTTGAATTGGTCATGTCCTAGATTCATTCATATATTTGAGTTCTTTGGTTTTCTTCTTATGCAGTCCCCTTATTCCTCATCATTCATAGATATTGACCAAAGAAATGGGAATATTAGCCTCTATTTCTTATGTTTTTGACACACAAACAATTAAAGCACTTAGGCCCATTGAAAGACCTTGAATAGGTCGAATCGCTTGGATCAATCATGCCCTACTTTCATTCCATTAATTGAGATTTTTTATTTTCTCCCTATGCAAGATCCTTAATGTCCTAGACACAAAGGAAGTCATCTTGAACCTCAGATTTCATGTGAGCTTTAGTATCTTACTATTGGCTCAAAATTTTGAGAAAGTAATACTATCATTGTATGCAGAACATGAAAAACCCTAAGATTGACTATCTGTTTGTGTCATTCTGAAATCGAGTGGTCTTGATGAGCTTATTTGTACATGAATCAAGGACATGGCCAATTCAAGTGATTAGGTTCATCTACAAATGTTGGATGGGCCTAATCACTTGAATTGGTTTTGTTTGAAAATCAATACCAACAGGCTTATAAAGACATCTGGGTATCAGAATCGTGCAATAGACAATCTTAGGGTTTTGGCACATTCTAAATGCAATGGTGGTATAAGTTTCTCCAAATTCTAAGCCACAAATAAGATACAAAAGTTCACATGCAATATAAGGTTAAAGATGACTTCATTTGTGTCTGGGACATGAAGAACCTTGCATAGGGAGAAAATAAAAAATCTCAAGTAATGGAATGAAACTATGCTTGTATATGGGAAACTAGAACAAAAGGAAGTTGTTGAGGACAAAAGAAAAATAAGAATTGATGGTGAATAATTGCTTTAGGATGAGTATGAGGTTATGGTATGTTTGAAACCATTTACCTTTCATTTATGACTCAGCTTTGAGACAAAACCAATTCAAGTGATAAGGCCTATCCAAGAACTTTTTGATGAGGTTCATTGCTTGAATTGGTTGTGTCCTACATTCATTCATATACTTGAGTTCTTTGTTTTTATTCTTATGCAATCCCCTTATTCCTCATCATTCATAGACATTGCCCAAAGAAATGAGCAGATTAACCTCTATTTCTTATTGTTTTGAAATATGAACAATTCAAGTGATTAGGCCCATTGGAAGACCTTGAATGGGCCTAATCATGTGAATGATTGATGACCTAGTTTTATTTCATAACTTGAGATTTTTTGTTTTCTCCATATGCAAGGTCCTTGATGTCCTAGATACAAAGGAAGTCATCTTGAACCTCACGTTCCATGTGAACTTTTGTATCTTACTATCGGTTTAGAATATGGAGAAAATAATACTGCCATTGTGTTCGTAACATGCAAAAACCCTAAGGTCCACTGTCTATTTGCATGATTCTGATACCCACATTCTAGATGAGCTTATTTGTACTGATTTCACACAGGATGGATTCAGCGATTAGCCCATCCATCATTTCTTGATGAGCCTAATGGCTTGAATTGGGTCATGTCCTATATTCATGTCAAACAATTGCATTTTTTCATTTTTCCCATATACAAATATCTTGTCCCTTATCATTCATATGTATTTGCAAAAGAAATAGGGCCAAATATCTTTGTTTTTTGGTGACTTTGAGGGGACGAATGATTCAAGTGATTAGGCCCATCCAAGATCTTCCATGAGCCTAATCGCTTGAATTAGTCATGTTCGTGACTCATATCTTAATTTGAGTTTTTTTTTTTGCATTTTCATATGCGACTTCCTTTGCTTCATGATTCTCTTCCCTATTAGAATCTTACTATTGTCGCATTTCTTTTTGTAGAGTATTTACATCGAATGAAGACGAATTTTCTTAGTAGAGGGAAGGGTACAATGAAAGCTTTAGAGAAAAAAAGGAATAGTTTCAGACTCCAGATTCATTATTTGTTGAACATAAGCTTTGTAGAGGAGATTTTCCAAAGTCAAGATCATTCAAAAGACTCAAGAAGAATAATGCTTTTTTGTGTCATCAATTCTCTGGTTTCAAAAATTGTAAATACATCCACATGTAGTTTTTGGTAAGAAAAGTACCAAACGTATTCCAAATACTATTTGACACCATCTTTGCACCTTCTGGTTGACATTAGAAGGAGAAGTCAGTCCTTTTGTATTTAATCAAACTTTTTCCTCAAAGGATTTCCTCACATTGATATTTTCAATCTATTGACAATTGATTGGCATGTATTCCTTTGTATTTGTATTCTAAAGAACTAATCAAAAAGCTCTTTGAATGGAGTAATTTTTGTAACTTCTTTTTTTATGCATCCCAAGAAGCTTGTTCTTGCTTCATAATGAGACTTTTCCATCCCTAGAGTGTCCCATGTGGCAGGCTTCCTTTTTCCACAAAGAATGGACGATGCAAAAGTAGGATATGTTGTAAAAACATAAAGATTAAGATCATAAGATGTTTTTTTTTCGAAAAAAGTAATCTTGGACTAAATAATCCCTTTAAAGCTCACCAAGTAGTAAGTTATGTCTTTGACACTCCAAGCATTTGTGATGGCTCCTATAAGCTCTGTGACTGCTCTTTTGAAACCAATCGCATACATATCAGACATAACATGTTCCATATTTGCCTCATGATCTACGAAAATTCATCTATATTTATGTATTGCATGTATTTATTGAGAACTCACACAAATTTGGAAGATATCCACATAAAGCCTCATCACCATCTCCTACAAATCTAATAAAATCATGAAGATTATGAAAAGGTGGCTAGCTTATAATTCAAGGATTAGTTGGATAAGTAGCTTCATCTATCCATATGTCAATATTTGTTTTTTCTTCTTGGGTGATGCTTCAGCTTCACAAGGTTGTATAGCTATTTGGAAGACCTTTTTAGTTATTACACACTTATGAATTTGTACAATATTGGTATGGAGCTTATGACACAGAGTCTTGCTGGTTGAAACTTCCATGAAAGTGTTTGGATTGGGGGCTCTCCATGGAAAATGCATCTAGAATTATGAGAAAGATAGAACTTGGTTTGTTTTCAAGAGTAGAGAACTTGGTTTGAACATCTGACAGGCGTTAAACTTGAGGCATATCACGTTTCATGATTCTCACACGAACTTTCTCCATCTTCGAAAACAAATATATTCCTGGAAGATACGTGTTAAATGAGCCTACATGGGATTTTCAAAGATGATTTGACAAGATTAATTTAGATTAAGCACAACTAAGTGAAATCCTTACACGACCCATTTTTGCCCTTTTTACACTAATGTGAGGGCCATGAAGAAATCACCAAACTTCTCTATAACTCTCTTCAATATGTTTGTCACCTATCAAATCTTAGGTAACCTAATGCTTTTAGACCATCTTAACTATTGCACCTCCAGTCTATTCTAAACCTCCTTTGTGAGATACAAGGGATCCCAAGGGCACAACCACTTCACTATACAATTGTTGTTTTCTTAATTCAAGCATGGAAATTAGGCTTCAATTGAACTTACTTTTCTAGAAAAAAATGGTAGATAATGGAGAAACTTCCTTTTCTGTATGTCTTCATCTTGTTTCAAGTTCATGAGTCATGTTCTCTTGTTTGGAAAGTTAACATATGCTATTTGTTTTCCACCATCATAGGTGAAATAGATAGACTACTGTAGATTGGCCTTAACCTCTATTTTTAGGGTCTTCCCTTTTTTTCCTTATCCATGAAATTGAACCCATGATTGTTGATATATTTAGGTAGTGATGTGTGTGAACACACTAGGACCACCGGGGCACTTTTTTCCCTCTTTAGAAGGTTTTTTTACCTCGCTTGTATATACGCCTATTGCCCTAATGGGCTACTTATCTTTGTACATTCTCTAGTAATACATTTAGTATTGTGTGTTTGTGCTCCAAGCTTCTTCTTCTTCATTGTGTTGTTCGCGTGCTTCCGCAGACGTCTAACTCCAACAATTGGTATCAGAGCAGGTCGTCGCTTCATCTAGGATGCCATCGACACTCCTCCGTTTGCAGGCTCAGATTCACACAAAATTTGGTGAGCATACTCAGGGTGTTTCAAAGATCAAAACAGCTTCGCTATGTCGTGCCGAAATCATGATCTGATCTCGTTTTGACCTCCGAACGCACTATCGCAGTGCTTGTGTAGGCTATTTTGTCTTTTTGTGCCAAAGGTATATACCAGTTTTTGTTCGCCAGTATAAGCGTCTCGAAGTCTGCTACAGGTTTAGCAGAACTTGTTTGGGCAGTTCCGTTCAAATTTTTGAGATACAATCAATTTTTTGCATCAAGGTATTTTAGTCACCGGCCATGGCTGAAAGCAGTGATGTATTCCGTATGTTGGCTGTTCAGGATAAGTTGGATGGTACCAACTACCCATTGTGGGCTTATATGATATGACATGTACTGGTTGCAAAAGGATTATGAAACATTGTGCACGGTGTTGAAAGACGTCCTGTTACACCTGTAACAACAGGTAATGCAAATACAAGTGCTGGAGCTGATGAAGATGGTGTCGAGAGGATGTTGTGCAGATTCATGTTCGTGCTGTTGTTTCTGCTGCACCTACTGCAGAGCATAGTCGTTGGGATGGTAGAGATGCCCAGGCAACATGCATTGATAGTTTTGTCTGTGGAACGTGCCATTATTCCTCATATTCGCTCTTGGAGAACAGCTAGGGATGCTTGGGATACACTTACCACATTGTACCAAGCTAGGAATGAGGCTCATGTTGCTTACCTCTGAAAACAGTTGGAGAGTGAGCACATGAATGAAGGTGATTCTATGGACAGTTTCCTAACAAAGATCAAAGACTTGAAGGAACAATTGATTTCTGTTGATGAGGTTATACCAGATAGCTCACTTGTGCAGACCGTTCTGAATGGTCTTCCTGATTCATATCAGAGTTTTGCTTCTACTCTTCGGTTGAGGATGAAAGGCAACCTGAATGCCTTATCATTTGAGGAGTTAGTCCTCTGTTCTGTTGCAGGAAGATCAGTTGAGGCAGAACAGGTCCATTATGCATATTGCAGATCAAGCTTCCCTGGCTAGTCAGAAGGGCAAAGGAAAATGGAGCTCTTCTACTAGTAAGTAGAAATTTGCAAATGCTGCACATTCGAAGAACCAGGATAAAGATGAGAAGAAATCAGAAAAGCAGAAATTGTTTTGCAAGTACTGTAAAGGGAATGATCATATTATAAATAACTTTCCAAAACTGGCTGCAAAAGAGGCAAAGAAAAAGGAGGCTGGAATGGTTGTTGCAGAATCCTCTACACCAAAAACAGAGTCTGCTAATCTTATGCAAGAAGAAGAATGGGCGTTTACTACTGTTTGCAGTTTTGACCCATCTTCTCATGAGCAGTGCATGTCTGCAGTGGACTCAGATGTTTGGTACATATCTTGGTTGAGCAAGAAGCAGGCTGCTGTGGCCACATCCAGTTGTGAGGCTGAGTATAGGGCAGCT
>CM035437.1:2689945-2782445 GCA_020310875.1 Ceratopteris richardii | reverse complement strand
TACTTCGTATACTGTAAAAGATTAAATGGGCTTTGTAACACATCTTCAAAATAACTTAAACACACAAATAGATATATTGGAGCAAAATAAAATTGAATTTTAATGCTCGATTATAATTTTATGAATGATAAGTTCTTCCCATCAAAATCCATGAAATAAACTTTATTCTAAGAAGTAAGACACAATCAAGGTGAGTGAATATTGATAAGAACCCTTCTAAAGCCAACCAGTGAAAATAAAGAAGCTGATAAGCTCAAAACGATAGGACTCCATACGTGGAAAACAAAAATTTGAGGATAATTAATGTAGAAAAGCTTGTGCAACATTATAAATCCTTTACTTTTCAATGAAACTATCATAGTAAGGATTCAAGTTTTTCAATATGCAACTAAAAGTGAAAAAGCCTTAGGCATTATTATCCCCTTCTTAGATGATGAAAACATACATTGCATTGATAATTCCAATCCTATTATGAAGTTTGGTGCACACATGACTCCTTATTTGGGCCAAATGCCAAACATTCAAAAATCTCATTGAGAATCCAATTGTATATCTTATTGCATGAGAATGGAGAAAGTGGTTCATCCTTAGATAATAGGTTTAAAAGTCTTTCTACACCATTAACACATTGTGATAAAAAGACAAATGATGAAGATAGAGTGGGTATGTTAATTAAAACACTTTAAATGCAATAATACAACATCAAGACCATATTTAGGAAAAACATCTCAATCCTAAGTCTAAGGGAGGACATCAACATACTTTAAGAAGGAGAAAAGAATTCAAGCATATCAATGAATAGAACCTATGTAACAATTGCAAAACAAAGGAAAAAAATCTGAACCATGCAAAGTTTTCAAGAAGAAGACTCATCCCACATTATAGCGCTTCTTCAAAATAAAACATGAAGATTAAGGAGGAAGAAATATAAAAAACTCTAAGGATAAGAGAGGTAAAAACCATATTGTGGAAGGGATTGAGAATTATGAAGTCAAGTCAATCATTTATGATAGAGATGTGTTGTAACACCCCTTCTAAAAATCATTTTGTAAAAGGCATGTGTCTACGGAGGCTCTTGAAATCATTGAAAGCTCCTAGTGGTCCGAAAACCAAATTAAAACTAAAATAATACACTAGATTGTTCCACATGCCACAAGAGCCCAAAGCCTACTTAGGATGATTTAAAACCTAATAATCCTATAACCCATGGCATTAATCCCTAAAATCATAAAAATCAAGCTCAAAGAGGGGATTGTTGGAAATGAGCTTGAACTCATGTAAGACTTCTCCAAGCAATATGAAATCTTAGCTTTGATACCTATCTCTTTTGATTGACAAAAAGACCAAAGGAACACCTTTCGTTAGGAAATGTATAGGCACACCATTATCCTCAAATGTTATGTATGTTTTAGTCAGAGGAGTGATCTCTCTCTCTCTCTCTCCATCTCTCTCTCTCTCTCTCTCTCTCTCCTTGTCTCTCTCTCCTTCTCTCCCTCTCTCTCTCTGAATCTCTAGCTCTCTCTCTCTCTCTTGATCTCCCTTGTTGAGATATCAAGATCAAGATATGCTCATAAAGGATGATATGTATCATGTTTTCCTTTCTGTGACATGTATATTCGTCACACTATTATATGTTAGGGATACTTCATTGAGCTTTACTAGATTTATATAGCTAGGGTGATGGCACATTTGTTTATTGACAACCTTCTCATTTGCAAATATTTGGATTTTTGTGATGTACTATCTTTACATATTGGACTAGTTGTATTGTTTTAGGCCATTCTTCATATATTCCTTTTATGTACTAGAAGAAGTAGAAGATCGCTCTTCCTTTCCAGAAATTGTCTTTGCGCTCCTCTTTGAGCGTGAGATTGTGTAAGTGATCTCTCTTCCTTATCTTCTTCCTCCTCACATGGTATCAGAGCAACTCTGAGTGTGGAGAGCTTGCGGAGAAGGCGGATTGTGAAGAGTACGCGAGAAGGCATGGAGAAAGTGGGATTCACAAACGACCTTAGATTTCTATGAAAATTACTGTGAAGGTAGAAGGCATAAAAATATTTCTATTTTGGTGCCATCTCAACCTCTCTTTCAAGACTCCAAGGTGGTTCTCACTAATGAACAAGGTCAATTCGGAAAATTGTAACTTGCCTCCTATTTGGCGATCCTTAAACATTCTAGTTCCAGAATTTCAAGTGATTCCATGTACTATTGATACATGAAAACTTTTTTTCTTATGAGATCAAAAAGCAATAGTGTAGTCCTCTTGCCAGTTGTGAATTTCTTTAGAAAAGGCAAACCCTCATTGAATGAGTCATATTATGAGTGATAAGCTAAATAAGAACAACTACCATGCTTGGAGATCTAGAATGAAAACGTCTTGATGGGAAATGGCTACTAAAGATATATTGAAGAGAGGAAAAAAGTGATAACAAATTACTAGAGAGGAATCAAATTGCAGATTGGTTAAGAGCATTTGAAGATTGAAATCAAGGAGCACAAAAGCTAATGTAATGGCTATCTATTATTATACATGATAGCATGATGGGACACATACAGTATGCCAAAACTCCAAAAAAGGCTTGGAACAATTTGTTCACATTGTGTGAGACCAATATAAAGGCCAAAAAATTGCAATTGAAGAGCAACCTACATACACTAGAGCAAAAGGGCATGTCAATATGTCACTACACCCCGAAAAGCAAAAGCAAATGCGATTCATTTGCATGTATTGGAGTGAATGTGGATGATGATGCTAAGGTGGATGTTTGCCTTTTTGGCTTAGGAGGTGCATATAAGCACTTCAAAACGTCTATTCAAACTAGGGAAAATATTCCAAATTATGTTGATCTAGTGTCCATGTTGATTATTAAAAAAAACAGAATCCTTCTGAGTCAAACCCCCAAGGGTTCAAAATTTGACAAAGGAAGAGGTAGAGTTCGAGGCTTTAGAAGTGGAAGAGGAGAAGTCAACCAAGAACAAGGTCAAAAACAAAATCATGCAGGAGGTAGAGAACATTTTTGAGGAAAGGGGAGCCAAAGAGGCCATAGAAATTTCCAAAGAAATGATTCAGGTAATGACAGTAAAGGATGTGGAATTGTGATAAACCTTCTCAATTTGAAGGTGATTATAGGTTGAAGAATTAAAATAACAGAAGGTAGCAAAACAACTATGCATCCATAAGTGTAGATGATTTTGAGAAGCTACTCATGGTCCAACATCATATGATGAGTACAATGTGTGCTGATGTTTCAAAATCAAATGGTAATGTCTGGTATGTTGAATCAAGTTATTCAAATCACATGACCAATCATGTAGAATGGTTTAATAGTTTGCAAAAATTTGTAGTTTTTGGATATGTTGACACAGGCGATGACACATCACATCCTATCAAGCATGCATGAAACATTACATTATTTATGGAGGAAGGGAAGGTAAAACATATTTCTCATATGTTGAATGTTCCAAATATAACAAAGAATCATGTTTTTATTGGAAAAATGATTCACTAGGGATTATAAGTCACGCTCAATGCTAGTGGGTTGTATTAAGAAGATTACAAGCGGGATGGAAGATTCATTGGCAAAGAAAAGAAAGGGGATAGGATGTGCACCTTAAAGATGAAATTCTTGAAATGAATGCCACCATGTTTGTAAAAGGTGTAGGAGTTATTGTTGATATAGAGACCTAACACAAATGAATTGGATGTGCAAATATGATAAGGGTGAAATTGATGCAGTCAAAGGATATTGTAAATGGAGTACCAAATTTCAAGGTTATTGAGATGAACAAGATATGTGCAGCATGTCAATTTGTTAAACAGTGCAGAGCATCACTTCCACATGTGGAGCATGTTAGAGAGAATGTGCTAGAAATAGTACATATAGATGTTTGGGATCTTGTGAAGACCATATCTATGGAAGGTTGCAAGTTTATGTTACTTTTATTGATGATCATACACAAAAAGTATGTGTATATTTCATGAAAGAGAAGAGTGAATTGTTCACTCACTTCATGTCAAATGAGTTCAATATCTCTCTAAAAGTCATGGAATTTTATGATAGTTTTCATGCAGATACACACCATAAAAAATGGCATTGCTGAAAGCAAGAATATACATATTGTAGAAATAGCAAGATCCTTGTTTGCTGAGAAGAATATGCCTCATTATTATTGGAGAGAATCTATGCACACTATTGTATACATCATGAACAAAATCTGATTGCTATTGTCCATCAAGTTACACATGAAGAGGTCTACAAGTAAAAAGCCAAACTTATCACATATGAAAGTATTTGTCTGTATGCATATGTGCATGTTCTAGATAAGTTGAGAATGAAGCTTTATCCAAAAGCAGAAAAATGTATCTTCATTGGGTACTCCCTTGAGCAAAAGGGATATAAATATTATAACCTACTCACACGATAGGTGAAAGTTAGCATAGATGTGATGTTTGATGAAATGTCAAGATTCTTTGGATATGCCATAGAAGGACTTAATCTTGAATCAAATCACAAACAAAATGCTCAAAAATCAAGTGCAGAATATCACATTTTGAGTGCACTTGATGCATCACCAAGAAAAAGTTCCAAATCCAATCCATGGATTAGAAGATCATGTGGAAATTTTAATCCAACAAATTCATCAATTTACATCAAGGGAAGGTAAAGAAAGGCTTCCTACTTGTAGTAAAACATCTAGAGGTTTTGAAGATGTTGATGGAGACTCAAGCCATCAGAAAAGAGCCTTAATGAGGAACTTTGATTTCCCTCTGTGAAGACTCCAAGATTAAGAAAGACACATGTAGATGATATGAGAAGAAGTGACCTAGGACGACGAAGATATGGGAGGAATTGGGATTCAGTGAAATGATTCAAACATGACAATTACATGGCTCATTGTGGCTACATGTCCAAAGTAATAGAAGATGATGAACCTTCTTCTTTTGAAGATGCAAATGCAAATTGGCAGAAGGTTATGGATGAGGAGATGGCTGCACTTTATGGAAATGAGACATGGAAGCTGGTTTCATTGCTGAAAGGAAAGAAGCCATAGGTTGCTAGTGGGTTTACAAGGTAAAGCACAATGCTGACATTATGTGAAAAAATGAATCGTGCATGGGCCTTTTAGATTAAGGAGATATAAGTGATGGACCAATCAAAAGAGGGTGTGGCCATAGTCTATGCCCTATAAAATACTATGCTGAAGGGGGGAGAGGGGAAGACTTTCTACCTTATTTAATGAGCTATCTCTAGAGAGAGAAGGAATCAGTACTTTTTTGGCATCAACATTACTCCTTTGATCCAAATTTAAAATCGGTGCATGTTTTAATCTCAAAAATTTGGTTTTTTCTAGAAAAACTAAAAAAAGAGTCATTCCTCTCCTAAATCTCACATTTTCATACCTTGGTCCAAAAAAGTGATCTTTTTCCACTACTTGCTCTATGTAGCATACCATTAAAGGTCTTGTTTCTACATTCAAAACTGTCTACATCTCCTACCTTAAACTACTATTGTAGCTTGAAGACCTTCAACTTCAATCCCAACATCTAAAGCTTATAGGAGACAAAAAAAGAAGCCCTCAGATTACGATGTCACGACATCAAAGCTATGATGGAGAATAGCTATCACATGAGCACTCTAAAGGTGCATGGGTATACATTCAACCCTTTAAAGTTGGGACTGATTGAGTTAGAGATTGTGGAAACTTGGATCTTCATCGGAAGGAAAAGCTACTTGGCTTCAAGAAGCACAAAGACAATGGGAGAGTTGCTATTGTACAACAGGTTTTTACAATGGCAACTATGAAACTCAAAAAATCTATTAGAATGACATATCATATGAATTCTAAGTATTACTCTACAATATTGTATGTTATATTATGTTGAATATATTTCTAAACTATTTGGATATGCTTTTATTTTTTTTATATATATTTCCTTCTACTTTGGTGGAAGAGCAACCACTTTATTCTCTTTCAGGTACTTTCTAAGCATTGCATGTAGATATGGTGCACGAGTCTTTCGAGAAATATCTTGTGCTCAAATTTTCCATCATAGAGTTTTCTTCTAAACACATATATATGTTGTACCCTCTACAATGAATGGTTTTGAAACATGAGAGAGAATTGATAAAGATTATATTCTTAGCTTGGAGTTGCAAAAGACTGATATATGGTCCATATAATCATTGGAGCACAAGATGGTAATGGATATACATAACTCTTTGAAATTAACAAAAGTGTCTTGATCTATAGGATTGCACTTTCCTTTCCCATCCATTGTTTTGTATATTTATTTCAATGATTCTCATTCCAAGAGACTTTCGCCATGTTCTATATATCTTTGTTAAATAGGTGGAACAAATATAGGATTCTGATATTTCAAACAACACACTTCATTGTACATTAGATACTACTATGATTGTTGGATTTGCAAAGTTGGCCAATGGAGACCATTTCAAAGTTGAGAGGGATCTTTACATTCATTTGAAATAAACGTTAAGTAGACTAACAATGAAATCAAAACTATTTTAGTGAATCATCATTGGACCTTGGCTAATTTGAGCTACCTCAAAATCACCCTATACCATCTACAAAAAGCTTTTTCGCATGTATTTGAGAAGAAATTACTCTTTTCATCCGCTTGAATCGTACTAAAAATCCATAACATAACATATTTTTTTCTTTGGGAGCTCTCTTTGATTGGACACTCTTAGTAAAATAGGAAGTGGATCCTAACGTTTTATCACCCATTGCATGGTCCATAACTTCAATCATTAGTCTCACACTGAATCTTTCTGATTGTTGATCCTTTATAACTTGGCACTCTTCAAGATTTAGAATGAACTTTAGTAGCATTACAGTTTGTAGAAAAGAAGAAACAGTACCTTAATTTAACATTTTAATGTTATAAAACTTGAACACCATATAAAATTGAACCAATTGCTTGTTGAAGCTTCTGAAAATCCACAATTATATTGTTGAATTTAGTGTAAGTAAATCCTTGTATAGATAGGATTTTTTTATTCCTTCTTGGGAATATTTGGATGATAATCAGAGGTAGGCATAGTGCCTTCTATGAATAAATATTGTCCATCAACATGAGCCACATCCTCATTAGAAGTTTCTTTCTTGATAGACACTTTATATGGGAATGGAAATATTCTTTGAGAAATACCTTGTGCTTGTAAGGCTTGCCTCTTGAGGTTGTACATTGTAGTATACCCATTTCTACTAATGCCTGCTTCATCACATATTGCATGCACATCTTTCACTTTGATAAGGTTTAACATCTTTCACTCATCTTGAACAACAATTGTAACACATTTTTCTATGGTGTATCTATAGCAAAAGTGATTGCTCAGTTGTTTATACAAATATTCGTCCTCTTGAATAAAGGACCTACACAATGAAAGAATCAATCTCAAACCTTCATTAAAACAAATAAAAGTAAATAAAAAGTTAACTCTTGCATAAATATGCCGTTTGCATGGTCCACCACCTATTGAAAGAGCTTCAAAGGATGCTAATGCTCTTTTACTATATCTCATACCAAGTACAGTCCCTTTGATCTACGATTGATTGGCATTCAACTTTGCAATTGTGCTTTCCTTTGCTTCCATGTCATGTTCAAACTCTTCAAGTTGTTTTCTATAAAAATATGATTGTGCTTTTTAAACTAAACACCCTCATACAATGGAGTTCATATCACTGGAACCAATACTTAGAAGTAGCATGTGAATTTTTAGATAATTACTTGCAATAACCTAATAGTCCAACTTTACCTCCACCAATGAATTGAAGTAAAGGTGATCCGTTATGGAATGTTTGATAGTAAAAAGATATTAGTTCTTGAGGATATAGTGAACCATGAGTCCAAAGATAAATACTCTTTTCTTCAATTGCATGACATTCATTTTGAGAATCCACATCATTGTTGCACTGTGTATTTGGAGCAAACTCTCAAGGAACACGAACATGGGTACTCAATGATATAGGAGCATGAGGACATTCTAGTGTGAATTTTATAGTACATGTCAACACCAACTTTGTAAATGACAAAGAATATAGAAAACAAAGTGGAAATCTGGTTGGAAGGGACTCTAAAACATATGTGTTGCTAAGAAAATGTGGTTTCTTGTATGTGGATGGGTTAAAGTGTTTTTTCCACTATGTATGGATGAAAATGACAAAATTCAAAAAAGTCATTTTAAGAGGGAGGCATAGATATAGATTTGATGATGTGGTAGTTACTTTTGGAGGGAGTTTGAAAATTATACTTTTTTAAAAGAAACTTTAAAAAAGACTTAAAAAACCAACTTTGAACACATATATTAAAAAATGGGTCCTTTGAAGTAAAATCTAATTCAGATACATGCATGAGTTTGGTGACGTGGGAAGTAGTTGTTGCTCTCTCTCTCTAGAGATTAGTAAAGCCTAAAATAAAGTATATTCCATTTGCCCCCCTAAACAAGAGCAAATTTAAGTATAATCCCTATAAATTAGGGAACCTTACAAGGCCCATGCAAAGTTCATTTTCCCTAATGATGGTAGCATAAGCACGTATAAAACATGATTTGTAGCAAAAGGATATGCACGTGTATATGGCATTGACTATGGAAAAAAGTTAGGCCATGTAGCTAAAATGTCTACTATGAGAGCATTTGCTGCACTAGCTATAGCAAAAGGATGGACTTTGCATCAGATGGATGTGAAGAATGCTTTCTTCAATGGTGAGTTATATGATGAAGTACACATGGACCTGCCACAAGGGTATGAGGATTCAAGGAACCGTGAATATATTTGCATGCGGCAAAAAGCTTTGTATGGGCTCAAACAAGACCCTCGTGGTTGGCATGCAAGGACTTCTAATTACTTAACCACCATTGGGTTTTGTTTTTGTGATGTAGATCATTCACTATATGTTAGGAAGGCTGATGATGGCGTCACAATTGTGGCTATTTATGTTAATGACTTGATTCTATGTGGTGATAATGAAGAAATCATTAACAAGGTAAAGCAACTCGTTATTCAAGAATTTGACATGATAAATCTTGGGGTGCTATGCTATTTGTTGGGCATTGAGTTTATACATAAAAAAACACGTATATGGATGTTGCTAATGCAATATGCCTTGAGTATGCTACAAAAGTATAGTATGGTTGATTGTAAGACAATTTCTTTGCCATTAGATGAGCATTTGAAGTCCGTTACTACATCAGGTGAAGCATCAAAAAACGCTAATATGTAGAAAAAAATTATGGGAAGTTTGATATATCTCACAATTACAAGGCTTGATCTACGCTACACTATTGGACTTGAAAGTCAGTTTATGTAGGTCCCGAAGAAACCACACTTCAGTTTTTTGAGATGCACTCTATGATATGTGACTACTAGTTTGGATTATGCATTGTTTTATGAAATTGTTGCAAAATTGCAGGTTCATGGATACACAAATGCAGATTGGGATGGTAGTATTCCAAATAGAAGATCTAGTAGTTTCTTTCTATTCTCACTTGGAACTGTAGCTATTACATGGAGTAGTAAGAAGCAATCCATTGTTGCTTTGTTGAGTACAAAGTTTGAGTATAGAGGTGTTGTAATGGCAGCATGTGAAGCATCATGGCTAGAGATGCTACTTGCAAATTTAGGTATGGAAGTGAAAAATCCTATCACCATCAATTGTGATAATCTAAGCAGCACACTATTTGCATGGAACCCTCTTTTTCATGCTAGAACAAAGCATATCAAGGTGCATGATCATTTCACAAGGAAAAAGCTACGTATTAGTAGGTGACATCAAACTTGTTTATGTGAGCATAGATTAGCACGTTATCCATATTTTCACTAAAGCACTTGGAGCTGAGAAGTTAAAGAAGTTTTTAAAGATGCTTTTCTTGTAGGACATGACATTGAGCTTGAGGGGGAGTGTTGAGATATCAAGTTGAACATGTGATGATCCAGGATGACATGTATCACTGTTTTATTTCTTTGACATGTATAGTAGTCATGTCGGCATATGTCAAGAATAATTCATTGAGATTTACTCAATTTATCTACCGAGAGTGATGGCACATTTGTTTCTTTCTAGCTCACTCATTCGTAGAGATTAAGATTTTTGTTATTTGTTTTTCTTTATATATTGGACTAGTTGTATTCTTGTTTTAGGACATTCTTGTATATTACTTTTATGCAATAGAAGAAGAAGAAGTTCACTCTTTCTTGCCTCAATATGTGCATGTGCTCCTCTTTGAGTGTGAGAGTGCGATAGCATGTGAGTGATTTCTCTTCCTTATCTCCTTCCTGGTGACATCTCCCTCTCTCTCTCTCCTTCTCTCTCTCTCTCACTATGTGTATCTCCATGTGCATGATGTAGCATGATTAAAGTTCCATCTATCTATCCATCATGGCACATGCATGCGCCATATCCTTCTGAATCATGGCCACATGATTTATTATATTTCAAGTGATTCATGCTTAGTGTTTTCAATTATAGCAATGAGTCCCTTGCTATTGTAACCATTTCTTTTAATTTTGGGTAAGGTCTTGTATTTATATCTAGAAATTCACTTATATATTCATATTTTTTTGAATTTTATGGTTTGGAATATCATTTTATCTAATTTTAAGGAACTCAAGTAGTTTTGAAATCCTCATATGCTTTGCTAGAGACACCCAAAATAAAAATATCTTTCTCTAAGTGAGTTTTAAGAAACATTCTTATTTGGGATCCAATATCTCTATGCATAATAGAAAAGTGATGTGGAGAGATGGAATAAAGTTTTGAAGATTCTTCTTTGTGTTATAACATCAAATCTATTTGCATCAAAGAATGATTGATAGATCATATGTTCCACTTAAAGTGTGCAAAAATAGAAGTAAAATCATTGTTTATCTACAAAGAGATCTCATAAATAGAGTTCATGTATCTTTATGAAGGGCCCTAGGTGAGGTTTAGAATCTTCCAAAGATATACATGGCTAATTATTTGTTGCCCAATAACTTAAAAGATCAAAAGGAAAAAGGCCAGATTAAAGACATATCTATGATGAGAAGCAAAAATAATAATTCAAGGTATTATAGGATGAGGGTGTACTGCGGTGGGATTTGAATGAAGGATATAATGAAGGAGAAAGTTTCGAGAGTGGAGCAACATCAAAGGCAATGATTGGATTTCCAAGAAAAAATAGTTGTGTGCCCTTATAAAGGATAAGAACGAAGATTATTAAGAGCTAAGTATCATATAGAGATGTCTACGTATTTCACATTTATTATGAGTCATCTAGATTATATCACTAAGTTTATGCCAAAAGAGGAGCCTACCCTCTATTAGGGTATAGTCATCTATCAGCAATGGAATGAGGCAATAAGAGATGAATGAAAGATTAATGTATACAATAAGGCTTCACATTTGTTCCAAGAGTAATAGACATTAAACTATTTACCAAAACATTGCCCCACAATATCACAACAAATTTTAAAATTGTAATAGTTAGCTAAAAATCAAGGTTAGTAGAAAAAAGATTTCCTCTAAGGTTTGGTGTTTATTATAAAGATATTTTTATCCCTATTTCAAAAACATCTACCATAAGTAATATGATCGTCAAGGCGACAAAAAGCAATAAAACATCTTTGTGTTTGATTTAAAGGATGCTTTCTTAATTCATGTCGTTAAAGTGTTATATCGAACAATGAGAAGACCTATACCTGGTATATACTCAATACTAGGAGCATTATATCGATTTAAAATTATTCATAGCTTTCCCTAACATAGAGTAGCAAAAAAGATACTAAGAAATCTAAAGTATACTACGAGGATGGTTTTCTACATCCTTTTGAACTTTGTCTACAAGCGGAAGCACAATCTCTTGTAGATTTTTGTGTTGATGTTGTAAGAGATGTCAATTTGTTTACAATATGTATTTCGTCTCTATGATATTCGTAAATTTAAGGAACGGTTAGTGAAGGAGCCATTATACAACTACGAAGGTTATGCCATTCGTAAAACCCAAAAAGAAGAATAAAAAGATCCCACACTTCTAAGTGAAACTTAAAGCTCATTAATATCTCGCTGAAAAACGAAAACCTCGAAAAAGTTCTGGCAACACCTTCATCATCACGAAACTTTGTCCTTTATGTACATTCAGAAGTCGTGTGCTCTTCCTTAGATTAGACTTCTGGTTCAGCGTCCTTCATCAGTGAAGCCGCTTACCAGAATACATTCATCATCGTAGTGCCGGCTCAACGAGAGACAGTGTTAGCTGCTTGCCTAGATGACAAAATAAGGACAAATTAGTGAAGAATTGCATGCGCAGTTGCTTTCGAGGCTGCACAGCCGCGCGGTTATGTCTCCCACATGATGAAGGTAACGAACAAAGGAAATCGGCAGCACCCATGTTCTACAATACAGCTTGTGGACGTTCTTACATCGATTCAAACATATATATATATATATATATATATATATATATATATATATATATATATATATATATATATTTTATAAATAAAGGAAGTTCGGCCTTAGCCTAATCTCCCCGACTTTAATTATAATAAGGAGAAAAAGTTACAAGTGAATGGGACTAGTGCCCATGGGACCCCCCAAATCCCACAATGCAGGGGAGGAGTATGGCAAGCTACAGGGCATTACAAATGAGGTGGATAAAATTATCATCACCCTCATGTGGGACCCATTTGGGTTTCAACTTGTTGTTTTCGAGGAGATAAATACAGTGATGTCTAAACGGCGGCGATCTCTTGACTCGGGAGATTCTTTTACCAAGGAGAAACAAGGATTTCTCGATCGACCATTCCTTAGGGGTTTGGTCAAAATTGACAGCACAACGCTCCCTCCAAATCTTCCAGAGAGCCTCACCTCTGATGGCATTCCACAGCCTTGATGAGCAACCGATCGCCTCACCCAACATCACCTGTTGCTAGTTGATTTGACTCGTGAGTCTCAGAACCCGGGTCACGTGGTGCCAGATAACGCGAGACTTGGGGCAGTCGAAGAACAGGTGAGCTAAGTCTTCGATGCATCGATGACAACGTTTGCACCATGGCGGCACACCACAGATTTTGTTAGCCCTTGCATTGGTCCAGATACCTTTATGCAAGATCTGCCACATGAGAACGGACTTTTTGACCTCAATTAGGGGGTGCCAAATAGACATGTATTTTAGCTCCCACCGAAGTTTGGTCCAAGAAAGGCACCATCTCTTGTTAAGGGTGTGGTGAACATCCAAATCCTCTTTGAAGTTGGGGATTCTGGAAAGCTTCTTACCATTGCTCCATTTGAGGCCCTCCAAGAAAGGAAGATCCTGACCGCAGAGAAGGCGGGTAGTTGAGCGGTCCCAGGCTAAACACCTGCTTTGAAGAAGAGTCCATTCCTCAAAGGTAACTCTAAGTCTCGGGTCCAATTCTTCGAACCTAATCCACTGGCTGGTCTCTTGTTTCCAGAGTTGTTTCCACTGTTTGAACCCCTTGTTCCATAACCGCCTTGCAGTTTGGAGGTTCCAAGACTCCACCCCCCGAATGCCACTGATCGGGAACCAAATAGAATCATTTTGTCTTATGCCAGCCGCCCACTTCCACTCATCACTGATTCTGATGAATTGTTTGACCTTGTTCCAATTCTTCCATAAGGAACATAGGAGGCTAGAGCCTTTAGGGAAGACCGGGTGGGGGGAGAACAAAAGCGTGAGAATCCCTAAGTCCTTCCAACCAGGGTGGCCAACAAAGGTAAGGTCTTCCGTGTTTCTGAAGATCAATTTGGCCCAAGAGGACTCCCTATTGCTCCAAGCCTTGATAAGCCACTTTGCAGCCAACTTGTCAGCCAACCCACCAATATCCAAAATTCCCAATCCCCCTGAGCCTTTAGGGATAATGCAAGTTTCCCATTTGATTTTGGGAATCCCCCTTCTATTGGGGTCCCCAGTCTAAAGGAAGTTTCTGCAGATTCTTTCCACTTTGGCCAAGTCTTTCTCCTTAGGTCTCCAACACGAGATAAAGTAAATAATTGTAGAGAGCATAAATGTGTTAACAACCATAGCACACCCTGCCAGGTTGACTTGCATACCTTTCCACTGATTCAGCTTCCTATCCAGCTTGGATAGCACCCACTTCCAGCGTTGGTCCATTGAGATATCGAAACCCATCGGAATGCCAAGGAGATGGAAGACTTGACCGCTAGGGATAACTTGATACCCCTGATCCACCAACAATTGGGGAGTATGTCCGCTGATTGCTCTAAAAGCAGTTTTAGCATGGTTGGTTTTTGAGCCTGATGCCACACAAAAGGTGTGGAGGCACCACCAAAACACCTCAATGTTGTTTATATCGTTATGCACAAAGGCATTCATGTCATCAGCAAAAAGTCTCACAATCATTTGGCCGTGATTTAGAGGTAAGGAAAGACCCTTGAGATTGCCAGCATCCATGTGATGCTTTAATAGGCAGCTGAGTCCATTCGAGGCGATGGCGAATAGTAATGGAGCTAGAGGGCAGCCTTGCCTAATTGATCTTTTTAAACGAATGGGCTCAGAGAGCTTACCATTGATGTTTATTCTAGTTGAAGCATTTCCAAGAAGAGTGGAAACCATCTTCATGAACTTTTGGCTGCATCCAAGGTCCTTCAATGATTGAAGAATAAAGTCCCATTCCAATCTGTCATACGCTTTGTCGAAGTCGATCTTAATGAAAACCAGATCTTGAGCAGACTCCTCAGCAAAAGCAAGGCCTTCCCAAATATCGATAATTGCTTCAAGTATAGATCTACCTTTGATAAAACCTTTCTGGTCCTCGCACAGCCATGACTTTAGATGACAAGAGATTCTGTTGGCGATAACTTTTGCAATTATCTTGTATCCAGTTTGGAGCATGGTAATCGGACGCCAGTTTTCAATTTTGTTCTTATCTCCCCGTTTGTGGATTAACTTGATGACGCCATTATTCAGGCACTCAGGGAGGGCGCCGAAAGAGAGAGCCTCTTGCCACACGAGGCGCAGCGGGGTGGCCACCTGATGTTTGAAGGACTTGAAAAACTCATTGGTAAGGCCATCCGGACCCGGACTTTTCCCATTAGGAAGGGCATCAATAACCTCGATAATTTCATTCTCGGAGATGTTAGCATCCAGTAGAGCAATCAAGTTCTGTGGGATTCTCGTTTGAGCAACCCTTGAGATGGTTGCCATGGCTTCGCACCTGTGGGGGGAAAGAGGAGTCGAGACCCCGAGAAGATTGTTAAAGTGTTCGACAATGATAGATCTATTCTCCATTTCCGTGCAACATTCAGTTCCATTGTTATCGACCATTAGGGGGATGGATTCCCTAGCTTGTTTCCTTTTGAGGATGTTACACATCTCTTTCGTTGGTTTGTCGGCCTTCCCTGCCCACCAATCTTTGAAGAAAATTTGAAGATTTTTCCTTTGAACCTCCTCCTCTAACCTTAGTCTTCCCCTGATTTTCAAAAGACCTTGTTGGCAATGTAGCTTACCTTTGTTTACCTCTTCTTCAAGCCGTGAGAGCCTCCAGTACACTGTTTCTCTTCTTTTTTTTTCGGATTTCTCTTATAGCCTTTTGAGTCCTGATTAGAATTTTTCGAGTCCTTTCTACTGCGCTTCTCCAACACTTAGCCGGTTCATTACAGTAAGCAAAGGCTTCCGTCCACACCTCAGAAATTTCTTGGTGGACAGAGGGGAGGGAAAATGATGTCTGACAAGCATGAAACCAAGGAGCTTTCTGGAGCATGGGAATCGGTTTGAAAGACAGAGTAATCGGATAGTGGTCTGAGATAGTCAGGTCCATGTGTTGGGAAATCGAAGGCATACCCCACTGAAGGATGGTGTTCTGATTGATGTAGCATCTATCAAGTCTTGCTTTCCTCAAAGAGTCCCCCGACTGGAGATTTGACCAGGAGAACCCCTTCATGTCTTTCACCTCAACCAGGTCGAGATGGAGCTTGATTTTATCCCATATCTCTTTCTCCTGACCGTCAATAATTTTTCCTTTGTTATTCCATCGGTCCTCAAGAAACTCAACCATGTTGAAGTCCCCACAAATCAGAACATTGTGTGAAAGGGAGTCGAGGGACGCCCAAGTATCCATTCTATCTGCTTCACCATTAGGGGCATAAATTGAGACCACAGTGAACTGGAAAGGGAACCCGAAAGAGGCAGCAATCCAACGATGATTCCGACCTTCAAAAGTCGAGGTCACATTGCCTAACACGGAGTGACTAATGCCGATAGAAGCACCCCCCGTCCCTCTAGGGTGAGAAGTGGAGAACCAAAGGTGGTTCGGAGAAATGCATTTAAGCCGTTTTTGTAAATCCTCTCCGTCAATTTTAATCTCTTGTAAGCAAATAAAGTCCGGGGCGAAGCACTTGTCTTTGAACCACTGGCCAAGAATCAAAGCTCTTGACGGGTCAGACAAACCCCTGACCTTTAAAGATGTGAATTTCATTGATGATGGTTGCCCTCTTTGAGGGGAGTGACCCGATCTTTTTTCTTCTTGTGGTCTTCTTTTTTCCTCCCTACTTCTTGACTAAGGATCCTACTCTTGAGGGGGCTCCTCCAAGGCATGCCGGAAGGTTGTTTTCCTTTAAGCTTTGACTTTTGTTGCGGTAATCTTGGAAAGCATACCCGGAGGGTAGGACCTAGAGAGGAGCTTTCACTGTCTGGGTTTTCTTCATTGCTGGTAGTGAAGCCTTCCTCTTTACTCGTGGTATAACCTTCTTGGTTGTCTTCTTTGCTGGTAGAGCACCCAAGGGTATTATCAGTGGGGTCTTCTTCAAAGTGGTTGTCCCCTGGGAAGTCGACCTCATTAATCTCTTTTTCTAGGTTACTGTAT
The DNA here is from genome assembly GCA_020310875.1 of Ceratopteris richardii. Lineage (NCBI taxonomy): Eukaryota > Viridiplantae > Streptophyta > Polypodiopsida > Polypodiales > Pteridaceae > Ceratopteris > Ceratopteris richardii. The sequence continues at coordinate 2,765,600 of CM035437.1, read as the reverse complement.
ATGTTATTCGAGAGGGCAACTGTCGTAGTATTCCTTGCTGTTGATCTTCGAGGGCTAACTTTCCTCATGCGTCTCACTTCAGTGAATCCTTCTGAATCTGTCTCAGCAACGCGAGTTCCCTCTTCTTCCTCCATTGGACGGGGATGACCCCGAGTGTCATCTTGGGGGAGAGGGTGTAGGGTCCCATCTGGTTTAAGCTTGTTTTTATTGGAACTTTTCTTCAGGGGGCAGTCTTTGATCCTATGACCTTGATGCCCGCACCAGAAGCACGCGTTTGGCAAATTCTTGTAAGTGACCTCTTGTGTCCAAGTCTTACCATCTCCACAGTTTATGGAGATCTTCGAGGGAAGGACCTGGTTCAAGTCTGTTTCAACGCAGATATGTGGATGCCATCTTGCATTGAAAGAATGTTGAGCACCATCGTACATTAACCCCCCAACATCCTGTCTTGCAGCCATCCGGCGACCGATCGGTGATACGATTTCACGAAGAAATCCATACATGAAGAAAGGCAGATTGGGAAGCTCTACCCAAAGCGGGTAACGAAGAGGCTTTGATCTGTTCGGGACAAAGTCTGGGGTCCACTTAAATAGGCAAAGGGTGGATCGGACCACTTGCCAGGAGCCGGCTTGCAGGGCTTGGAAGGCCATCTCTTCGTTCTCAAATACTAGAAGCAGGTGGTTCGCTGGCAGGAATTGACATTTGGACATAATTAGGCCACGCGGGAACCACTCCTTGCGAAGCCAAGTTCTCACACTTTCAAGAGGGGGCCTGGGGCCAAACATTTGACCGATCAGGCAAGTTTTCATCAGTTCTTCTTGCTTTGCGGCCACAGACTCCTTGCATAAAGAGACCTCTGGGGGCGCGACGTCCACTGGGACGGACTCCATCTCGAGTGGGGACACGGACTGAGGGGGAGCCACATTGTTCAAGATTAACGAGGGAATAGAAGTCGACATTTGAAAGAGAGGACGCGAGAAATCAAGAGTTGCAATCCACGGTCCCACGCTATTCGTAAAAGGGGAAACCCTCTTCCAGAAAAAATTCTCTGATTTCCTTCATCTCCAAACCTTTAGTTTTTTTTTATATATATTTTTTATTACTTTTTAGAGCTGAAGAAAAAACACTTTAAGCGAAGACACTCCTAAAGAAAAATCAAAAGAACTCGACTTTCACGCGACTCCTACTTCTTCTCACGGTCCACTTTCAGAAGCTAGATGTTTCTCTTGTGGGATCACACTTCGCTTAAGGACTGCTTTCACGATCCTTTAAAATGAGACTTGACGCCATGAAGACATATGACATGACAGCATGGATAAGTATCGAATTCTCCCTTTGTCACAGACTCAGAGGGTATGTATGTTATCTGTTTTAAAGATGGCGAACGCTGATGAGATCACTCCAGAGATGTGACCGCAAAAGACCAAATTACTAACGGGATGTGACCGGAGAACACTAAAGGAATAACTTTTAGGCCCAAAACAGCTCCTACTCATAGATCGCAACGCATTGAGAAGAGATTTAGAATGATGAAGTCAACTCAATCATTTATGGTAGAGATGTGTTGTACACCCCCTTCTAAGAAACATTTTCTAAAAGGCCAACGTCTACAAAGCTCTTAAAATCCTGAAAAGCTCCTAGTGGTCCTAAAACCAAATTAAAACCTAGAAACAATTCATTAGATGCTTCCATATGCCACTAGATCGCAAAGCCCACTTAGGATGCCTTCAAACCTAATGATCCTAAAACCCATGGCATTAAGCCCTACAATCATCAAAATCAAGCTCGAAGAGGGGATTGTTGGAAATGATGTCGAACTCATGTAAGCCTTCTCCAAGCAATAGCAAATCGTAGCTCTAATCCTTATCTTCTTTTGATGTGCAAAAAGAACAAAGGAGCACCTTTTGTTACGAAATGTATAGGCACAACATAATGCTGAAATTTTTGTGTATGTTTCTGACATACGAGTAGTCTCTTTCTCTCTTTATCTTTGTCTCTGTTTCTCTCAATTTCTATCCCTCTCTCTATCTTGCTCTCCCGTGCTTTCTCTTTCTCTCACGATGTGTATCTCCACGTGTGTGGTGTAGCATAATTAAGTTCCATCTATGTATTCACCATTGCTCATAGATGCACTATATCCTTCTGATTCATGACCACATGATTTATTATATATTAATTGATTTATGCTAAGTGTGTTCAATTATAGCAAGGAATCCCTTTCTTTCGTAATTATTTCTTTCAATTTTGGGTTGGCTTCTCTATTTAGATGTGAAGCTGCAATTTCACTTATATATTTGTATTTGTTCGAGTTTCGTGGTTTGCAATCTCATTTTATTAAGTTTTGTGGAATTCAAGTAGCTTTCGAATCCTCACGTGTTTTACTAAAGACTCCCAAATTCAAAAGATCTTTTTCTAAATCACTTTTAAGAAAAATTTTGATCTGGAATCCAATATCTCTACGCATAACAGAAGGGTGTTGTATAGAGATGGCTTGGATTTTTGAAGATGCGTCCTTGTGTTATAACATAAAATTGCATTGGTTCAAAGAATGATTGATCCATCATATGTTCTACCTAATGTGTGCAAAAACACAAGAAAGTTCATTGGTTAGCTACAAAGAGAACTCATAAATAGAGTGCATGTATCTTTATGAAGGGTCCTAGTTGAGGATAAGCATCTTCCATAATATATAGCGCTAATTATTTTTTGTTAAATTACTTAAAAGACCGAATTTAAGAAACCCAACATAAAGCCAAATCTATGATGAAAGGTAAAATAATAATTTAGGGTATTATATGATGAAGGTGTACTGTGGCTGGATTTGAATGAAGGATAGTATGAAGGAGATCAGAGTTTCGATAGTGGAGCAACATCAAAGGCAACGATTGGATTTTCAAGAAAAAAATAGTTGTATGCCCTTACAAAGGATAAGAATGAAGACGATTCAGAACTAAGTATCCTATAGAGAGATCTACATATTTTTCATTATTATGAGTCATCTAGATTATGTCAGTAATTTTATGCCAAAAGAAGAGCCTATCTTTGATCAGGACGTTGCCATGTATCAACAACGGAATAAGGCAATAACAGATGAACAAAAGACCCTTGTATACAATAAGGCTTTGACATATATTCCAAGAACAATAGACATGAATTTTTTTTCTAGGAAATTTCCCTACAATATAACAAAAGATTCTAAAACTACATTTGCTAGGTAAAATTCAAGGTTAGTAGCAAAATGTTTTGCTCTAAGGTTTGGTTATTCATGTCGTTGAGGTGCTATATCGATCAATCAGAAGACCTATACTTAATATATACTCTATAATAGGAGTATTTTGTCAATTTAAAATTACTCATAGGTTTCCCCAACTTCTGATGGAAAATAAGATAATAAAAAAATCTAAAGTATTCTATGAGGATAGTTTTCTACATCGTGGTGAACTTTGTCTACAGGTGGAAGCACAATCTATTGTAGATTGTTGTGCTGATGTTTTTTTTTTGAAAAAGTAAGAAAGTTTAAAGTAACAAAGGAAGTTACAATATCTGCTCAGGGTAGGAGCCACATAAGCAAGGGGATTACAAAGACATGGCCATATCTAGCCTTTTACTAGAGTACAAAGAGAAGATAATATTTCTCCAAATTGTGAACTTGTTGTCAGCCATCAAGCTGAAGACATTTACATTGTTCATGGGGGCAGAAATAATTTTTTGAATACATTTAAAAGAGGCCCTTTTGAGCTTAAGAGGGAGGGAAATGAGAAAATTCCTATTCCCATTGTTTAGAGTTGTTTTATTTCTTATAAACCAAATGGACCGCAATATATGCCCTCTCCAAATGTTCCAAAGCAAGATATCCATGTTTCTGCAGCACCCAAGGAGAACATCCCATTTGTTGAGTTGGGGGGGATCATTGGTCTGCAGGTAATTCTCCAAAGGTTTCCAGAACTTTTTGGCATGATCACAGTAAAAAAATAAGTGGGAAACATCCTCCACTAAGCCAGAGAAAGTACACAACCCTTCATTAATGAAAACTTTCTTGAATTTGTGTCCTATCACTACAACAAATTGGCCATATACCGAGGTTTTTACCGAGGGAAATGAACGCAGCTATTTTTGCCACAACGTCGGTGTAGCTGTCGGTATGCACGTCGGTACTATAGCGCTAGTATGGGCGTCAGTATAAGCGTTGGTATAAGCATCGGTATAGGCGTTGATATGATCATCGGTATAAGCGTCAGTAATACCGACGCTCTTATCGATGCCCATACCGATGTCTCTGCTGGGTGAACCGTCGCATATACCGGCACCCGCTGGGTGTACCGATGCTTATTCTGATGACATTACTGGAAGTACCGTCGCTTATACCGATGACCATATCTGCAAAAAAAATTTTGGGCAGAGTGTGTTGTCTTTTGCTACAGCAACATTACCATGATGTTGCTTAACAAAAGACAATACACTCTGCCCAAAAAAAACCAAGTACATGTGATGTGTACTCTAATGTCACCCGAAATATGATTTCATAAAACATAATATTATTGGACACAAAAGAGATAATCCGAATGAACCATGAACCATGTACAAAGAAAGTGACATATTTCATAAATGAAGCATGTGTAAGAGTGTGGCAAACCACTGTCATATATGATGCTTTTACAAAATGTGGCAAAGCAATGCATTGCCATATAAAAATCAAATACAAAATTTTGGTGTGCCACTCCCATACACATGCAAAGAACGTTCCATATCAACAGTCCTGCAACAAAGAACATTAATGGAGTGAGATAAATTCACATGAAATTACAAACAACAAGTAAAAACCAAATTTATAAACTAATCACCTCATCGCAAACGCTCCCATGAAACGACTGCATCGCGTCCCTCCAAGTCCTCCAATAGTGCAATCAATCCGTGCTGATATCCATAAGACTCTTCCGTTCGTGTTGGTGGACGACCCATTGCCAGCTCCCGCAACAAATATACAAAACATTAGAGGAACATACATGACAAAGTTAACACAAATAAATTCAATAAATGAAATGGTACTTACAAACTCATGACACATCATGTCATATCCGCCGCTGCCCAAATGTGACGGTCCAATCGTATCTAAACGTGTGGCTGCGGCATCTCGCTGCTGGCGATATCGGTCAAGAGTCTGCTGCTGCTCGTCGTGAATCAGATCCCACTCCTCAGCATCTAACCATAGAGGCTTTGGTAAGCCTGCTCTGAAAGCATCACGAGCCTCTGATCGTCGATGGGACATAACCTCATGTGCGCTATGCAGAATCCACTCTGAACTGACAAGAGACTATCCATCGGCTGGTCGCAACTCCTGATAAATTGTTTGTGTGATATAATTCTTCCGATCTTTATCCTGTTCACTCCATTTCAGCATGATGGAGTGTCCAAACTGTATGGAGCGAAGCTATCGTATACATGCACGCATTGCTTTGCCAGCTGCATCCATCACCGGAGCTCCATCTCGGATACTATACACCTTGGAGTCATCATGTTCATGAGCACCCCAAGGTGTACGTGGTGTTTCACAAGGTGTACTGCGTGGCGTACCTACATCTGAGGTGCTCATTCTACGAGTAGAAGCGGGGGAGACAACATCTATCACACTACCTCCACAACAGCCGCGTCTTACAGACCTACCTGTAGATCCACTCCTAGAACCTCCTGCTCTTGGATCTACAAGACGACCCTGAACCACTATGGTGCTGAGGCATTGAACGCACATGTCTACTACTAGACCCAATAGGAGATGGCTGAAAAGATGGTCGTGGTGGAGTCACAAAGCTAGGAGACATACCTCCTGCAGGAGTAGCACTACTAATCCTAAAAACCTAAAACCCTAATCCTAATCCTAAAAACCTAAAACCCTAATTTATATATATATTTATTTATATATTTAGATTTTTTCTTAATTAATCCTATTTTTATATATTTAATTATATATATTTAATTAAATTATTTAAAACACTAATACTTTTTATATTTAGTTATCTACATAATTATGCTATTATATATATATATATATATATATATATATATATATATATATATATATATATATATGTTTATTAATTCAGTTTTTTCCTTAAATCTTAAAACCCTCAAACCCTAATCCTAATCCTAAAAACCTAAAACCCTATTTAATATACATATTTATTTGTTTATTCATATTTTTTCTTTAAACCCTAAAACCTTAAAACCCTAATCCTAATCCTAATTACCTAAAACCCTAATCCTAAAACCTTAATCCTGATCCTAAAAACCTAAAACCCTATTGTATATATATATTTATTTATATATTCATATTTTTTCTTAATTAATCCTATTTTTATATATTTAATTATATATATTTAATTAAATTATTTAAAACACTAATCATTTTTATATTTATTTATCTATATAATTATCATATTTTATATATATATATTTATTTATTTATTTAGATTTTTTCCTTAAATCTTAAAACCCTAAAGTCCTAATCTTAACCCTAAAAACCTAAAAGCCTATTTTATATATATATATTTATTTATTTATTCATATTTTTTCCTTAAACCCTAAAACCTTAATCCTAATCCTAAAAACCTAAAAACCTAATCCTAAAAACCTAAAACCCTATTTTATATATATATTTATTTATATATTCAGATTTATTCTTAATTAATCCTATTTTTATATATTTAATTAAATTATTTAAAACATTAGTACTTTCTATATATGTATTATATCCATGTGTATGTGTATGTGTGTATATATGTTATGTAGGTGTTAAAACCCTAAAACCCTAATAAAAAAGACTTAGACTTAAACCTAAAATACTAAAACCTAAATACTTAAACACCTATAAAAATCTAAATGTGTAAATGTGTAAATGTGTAGATGTGTGTATCTGTATGTGTGTGTATGTATGCTCTATTTGTATGTATGCATGTGTGTATATGTGTATGTGTGTGTATGTATGCATGCATGTGTCTATATGTGTATGTGTGTGTATGTATGTGTGTGCATGTATGTGTGTATGTGTGTGTATGTGTATGTATGCATATGTGTATATATATGTGTGTATGTATGTGTGTATGCATGTGTGTGTATGTATGCATGTATGTGTATGTATGCATGTATGTATATTTGTATGTGTGTGTATGCATGCATGTGTGTATATGTGTGTATGTAAGCATGCATGTGTGTATATGTGTGTGTATGTAAGCATGCATGTGTGTACATGTATGTGTGTATGTATGCATGTGTAAAAGTGTAGATGTGTGTGTGTGTGTATGTGTGTGTATATATGCTCTATTTTGCTATGTGTATGTATGCATGTGTGTATATGTGTATGTGTGTGTATGTATGCATGCATCTGTCTATATGTCTATGTGTGTGTATGTGTGTGTATGTATGTGTGTGCATGTATGTGTGTATGTGTGTATGTGTGTATGTGTGTGTGTATGTGTATGTATGAAAAAGTGTATATATGTGTGTGTATGTATGTGTGTATGCATGTGTGTGTGTATGTATGCATGTATGTATATTTGTATGTGTGTGTATGCATGCATGTGTGTATATGTGTATGTAAGCATGCATGTGTGTATATGTGTGTGTATGTAAGCATGCATGTGTGTACATGTATGTGTGTATGTATGCATGTGTAAATGTGTAGATGTGTGTGTGTGTATGTGTGTGTATGTGTCTGTGTGTATGTATGCTCTATTTTCCTATGTGTATGTATGCATGTCTGTATATGTGTATGTGTGTGTATGTATGCATGTGTAAATGTGTAGATGTGTGTGTGTGCGTGTATGTATATGTGTGTGTGTGTATGTATGTGTGTGTGTGTATGCTCTATTTTCCTATCTCTATCTTCCTTTCTTTTCATCGTTCTTTATCTCTCACTCTCTCTCTCTCTCTCTTTCTCTCTATCTCTCTCTCTCTCTCTCTCTCTCTCTCTCTCTCTCTCTCTCTCTCTCTCTCTCTCCCCCTCTCTGTCTCTCTGCCTCTCTCTTTCTCTGTCTCTTTCTCTCTCTATCAATAGACAATAAAACAATCACTTACAAGTATGTTTTGGATCGTTGTCATCAACGTGTAATGTAGGTTGTCTATCGTTGAATTCCAAACAATCGATGCCAAAGAACTTATTCAAAATCAAAGAGAAGAGAAATTATAAGACCTAAAGCATAGAGAAAGACAAAGGCTAACAGTACGCACACTACTTACCAAGATCTCATATCTAAACCGAGGGAGAGTGTGTGTGTGTGTAGAGAGAGAGATCTGTGTGTGTGTGTGTGCACAAGACAATGCAATTCGCAATTCGCTTCGCACGTGCAAGTTTGACACAAGTCAAACAGTACTCAAACACATGCAAAAAAGTGAATTTTTGCTCTCGGGTTCTCAATATGTTTAAAAGTCGGCCTTGGTATGGAGCCGGTATGGACGTCGGTATGGGCATCGGTAACTTCCAGTAAATTACCGACGCTTATATCGACACTCATACCCACGCTCATACCGACGCTTATATCGATGCTTATACCGATGTTTGCGGAGCACACCGACGACCCGTTTAAACGGTCATATCGACGGTCACTTGACCATCGGTATCTTTAAGTCATGTTTTCCGACGTTTATATTGGCGCCACAAGTGATCATCGGTATAAGCGGCATCGGTATGCCCCTCATATGTTGTAGTGTATCCACAGACCATGATGAGTCATCATCCATTGTAAGAAGGAATGTTTACTTTAGTCTGGGAAAGCCCACAAAGATTTAAATCTATAGGATCACTGGTGTTTACACCAATTGACTTGCCATATGGAGTTGAGCTTTGACAATAGTTGTTGAACAGATCCTCTATCTCTCTTAAATCTTTTGAAGATGAATTCAGCAACATCATGGAGCATCAACTTCTTCCTTTGGGAGCACACAAGTTTGACCTCTAGCAAATCTCTGTGATTGGACAACACCTGCAAGCAAGACCTGGATAAGTTAGTAATAGAAGAAAGATGCAGATCAGACACAATCTCACCATTAATCATCAAGTCATTCCAAGCAATAAACCTTGCCTTATGACATTTATGCTCAAAAATGGCTATTCTACATTTATTCCAGAAAGCTAGCCACCCCAACCAAGGGGATTCCTGCATATTAAAACCAACAAAAATAGTCATAGCAATAGGAGGTCGGAAAGATCTTTTGGCCTTAAACCAGGCTTTCCAAATCTTGCAAGCAGGGGACTTCCAACACGGGAGATAGGATGAGGAGACACAATGATATCCCAAAGCTTGATGTTGGTCCAAGACCTGTCATCAGACAAAAAGAAAGTTATTTGAGTTCCGCTTAAGAAGGCAAGCCCAAATATCAGTACTATCTAGACTTCTTAAAACCCATTTAGCAACTAAATTGTTAGCCATTTTCATAAGGAAAATGATCCCTAGCCCACCGTGAGACTTAGGCAAGCAACAAACATTCCAAGCTACTTTAGCAAATTTTTTTTATTGCACTTCCCACCCCAAAGAAAATTTCTGGTGAGAAAGATAACTTGCTTAAATGCTTGTTAGAGGGAGACGAGCAGGACAGAAAGTACATCAGTTTAGGGAGAATAAAGTGATTGAGGATAAAGGTTCTATGAGGTACAGAGCTATTGACATCATACTAGTAGAGCAAGTGTCTTTTGAACTTGTCAACCACCCAATCCCATCTTTGATCTAAGGAGACATGAAATCCCATAGCAATCCCCAGTAACCTGAAAATCTCACCATCGTTTAAGACATTGCAACAGATACTGGAAACACATTCACGAATCACAATATTAGAAGCTTGAAAACCCGTTTTCTTGTTATTGACTAAAGAACCACTAGCAAGACAGAAGGTATCCAGACATTCCAGAAATTTGGAGACACAATTTTCATCAGCATTCAAAACAACATTAGTATCATCTACGAACATTTGCAATCCAAGAGGGGAAGGGGAATTAGGAATGTTTATGCCTTTAATCAACCGACAATTCATAGCATCCTTAACAAGCCACCCTAAAGCATCACTAACAATAGCAAACAAGAGGGGGGCTAAGGGGCAACCCTGTCTAATGGATCTACTAAGTCTAAAGGGATCATATATATGACCATTAATGGCCACTATAGAATAGGCATTGCCAAAAAGAGTACTAACAAACTTTATGAGTCTTTGGCCAACACTTAAATCATGGAGAGATTGAAGGATAAAATCCCATTAAATCCTATCATAAGCTTTTTCAAAATGAATTTTGAAGAAATAGTAGTTTTGACCACTTTCCTCAGCATATTCCATACCTTCCCAAAGGGAGATAATAGCATCAAGAATATACCTGCCTTTTATAAAACCTTTTTGTTCAGGAAGAATGAAGAATTTCATCAAAGGACTAAGTCTTTGTCACTATGGTGGAAGCAAGAATCTTATAGATGGAGTTAAGGCAAGTGATACGTCTCTGGTTGTTAAGGTCATCTTTGTTGCCTCTTTTGTGAATGAGTCTAATAACTCCAATGTTGATATGGCAAGGAAGGAACCCTTTACTTGTAGCCTCTTCCCACACCAAAAGAATATAAGGAGTGAGAACATCCTTCACCATCATGTAAAACTCATTGGGAAGACCATCATATCCAGGAGACTTACAGGGTTTCAATTTATTGATGGTTTCTTTGATCTCACTAGTAGTGAGGGGCAGGTCCAAGATAGGAACAAGACTTTCAAGAATTATTTTCTTCTATTTCATAGCAATAGTGGCTTTGGCCCTTTGGATATCCTCCCCCCACTTAGGAGAACCAGAGAAAACATCCATAAAGAAGCTTTTAGCCTCCTGTAGAGTCTGCTCTATATTTATAGTTTGCCCACCTTCTTTCTTCTGAATCATGGGGATAAAATCCCTAACTTTACTTTTTTTCAACAGAGAAAACATATGCTTATTGTTTCTATCAATTTTCTCAGTCCAAAACTCCTTTGAGGAGGCAAGAGAGTAACTAGCTTCAAGGTATCTTTCCTTACAGAGTCTCAAGGTGATGTCATGGAATTCTTGAGAAGTAAGATCAAGAGTTTTCAACTTATTCATGAGGGCCTCTCTTCTTTTGGCTCTAAGGTCTCTAGCATGCTTCTTACATTGAGTGAACAGGAGTTGGACATCTTTCACCGACTTATCCCACGCCCTACAAGGGGATCTGATGATACTAGAATTGGTGTAAAACAGTCTTTTAGTCCGGACCATAACACTAGGAAGCTTAACGAGGTTAGCATCAATGTGCGGCCATCGAGATCTATACAAAGGATTACCCATTTGAAAAGAAACAAACAAGGGTTTGCGATCAGAAACCGTCAAAGTAGAGTCAGTTTGGACACTTATGTCCCAACAGTTTTGAATGATTTTGTTATTAGCATAACATATGTCAAGCCTAGCAGCTACAAAGGCGTTGCCAATTTGCTTACTGTTCCAAGTATAACCAGAATTGTGAGATAAATCAAAGAAATCATGAGCATTACACAAATCAGTCCAAGCAACTTTTTCCCCACCTCTAATAATATTACCCTTACAGTCCCATCTCTCATTTAAGGAAGTAACCATATTAAAGTCTCCCATCAAGATCACAGGATCTTGAATTTGGATAAGCTCTTCCCAAAAAGACTTTCTATTCAAACTAACGTTCGAAGCGTAAACAAAAACAATGGACACATCATAGGGATTACCCAACTTTATGCCACACCATTGGTTAGAGATACTGATAGGCTTATCAACAACCAAATGAATGAGGGATAAGGAAAAACGAATTATAGATCCTCCTTTGCCCTGAAGATGATTCATAGAATACCACATATAGCTGGAAGACAACAAACTAAGATTAATCTTGAGAAAAGCACCACCTATCTTTACCTCCTACAAGTAGAGAACATCTGGCAGATTAGGCAAAGAATACAACCACTTATTAATCATCTTGGGTCTAACAGGGTCTATGAGACCCTTAACATCAAAGGAGATAGTAGATAGATCATGTGAAGAGATGGATAGGTATGTGTTGAAGATGAAGAGGTGTTGCAAAATCTTTGCTCTACACTAGCCAAATGAACTCCAGGAGTAGATGGTGGGCCCTTTTATCTTGCCAATGGATGTATTAGACACCCTATGTACCTTGGAAGAACACTCTCAAAAAGATAGATCAAAACAGATAAGTTGGAGTTAGCTCAGAGGTGAAAACTTGCTATTCTTGGTTAATACACCTGTCCAGTGTTTTACATAATTCTCTGAGCACAGCAGCAATTAGATTAATTCCTCTTGGGGAAGGCTAGGTAGCTTAAAGAGCTAACTTTAGAGAGTAATCTCATCAAAAATAACAAACCACACACTGAGAATGACTTTTAACAAGTGATGACATCATCCCGATTTTCACGGGCTGCTACAGAAATAGACCAGTGAGTAGACAAATTAACATAACTCAAGATGTAAGAATCCAATGATCATGAAAATTTGTATGCTTGTACTAGACCGTAAGCTGAATCCAACAAGCTTAAAATCACTGAATTTGGATGGGTAAACACTGAGAAATGACTCTGACAAGATGACTGAAAAAGTCGGGTACCTGACAGAGAAGTGAAGATGAACATACCCTGTTGACTTCAAATGCACATAACTGAAGATTCCAACATCCAAATGACATGAAAATTTGTGAGCATATAGTAGCCTTATAGAGCTAACTTTACCAAGTTAAATCACTGAAAATGATGAACCAAGTGCAGAGAAACAATCTCTGCAAGATGATTGAGAAAAACTGAAGTAATGGCAGTGAGTAGTACACATCACAAGAACATGGAAAGATGAACTCAAATAATCATGAAAATGAAAGTATATTGCTTGTACAATACAATGACTTACTGATACATATGTGTGCCTTGTAATCACACCTTGATATGGCATAAAGCTCAGCTCTTGGAGGTCTTCACATAGGTCTCTCTAACCACGACTAAAACTGCCATCTATTTATAGTTGAGTTTGGGAGGCTAACTTCCCTCAATCACTCTCCAATCAATCAATGATTGATTTGATTCTCTACCTACCACAAATCACGAATTCGTGGCTCCTCTTTCCATTCTTGATCAAGTGGACTCAACCACTTAAGATTCTCTTACTTTTACATTAAGTAAACTCTTCAAAAGTTACAAGAGGTAGTTCACAAGTGAACTTTACATAGTCTTCATTTTAAGGCTTTTTCTATGACTTTGTGGGACTCAAGCCAATACTTAGGCTTGTCATAGACTTGCTCCAACAGCTCCCCCTCAAGCCAAGTATGCTTGAGGTCTTCAATCTTCCAAGATTACCTGCAAACCAATCATAGCCTTGAATTTGCAAAGCTTTGTACCATCCAATGCTTTGGTTAGAATATCTGCACATTGTTGATGAGTGGACACATATGATATTTGAATCTCTTTGCTTAGAACCTTCTCTCGTACATAGTGATAATGAACTTCAATATGTTTAGTCCTTGCATGAAAAATAGGATTAGCAGCCAAATGAATAGAACTCATATTGTCACCAAAAATAGTTGGAGTTCCAAACTCCAATCCAAGATCTTTGAATAATGTCTTCATCCACATAGCTTCTTGTGTAGCTATAGCAAGACTTCTATATTCAGCTTCAGTAGAAGAGAGAGCAACTGTGGGTTGCTTCTTGGATGACCATGAAATAAGCTTTGAACCTGCAAAGGTAAGATAACCTGAAGTGCTCCTTCTATCTTCCTTGGAGCCAGCCCAATCTGCATCAGAAAATAGCTTCAAACCTAAATCAGATACATAAGGATAGTAAAGTCCTTCATTTATGGTTCCTTTGAGATATTTGAGTATCCTTTTGGCAGCATCCATATGTGGTTTCCTTGGTGTGTGCATAAATTGGCTTAGCACACTCACACTGTAATATATATCTACTCTTGTCAATGTGGCATAGTTGAGACTACCCACTAGACTTTGATATGATGTGATGTCCTCTATGAGTTCACCTTCATGTGAGCTCAATTTGTGATTAACCTCCATTGGAGTACCTGCAATCTTACAATCTTGCATCTTGAATTTTGCCAACATGTCCTTAATGTACTTTCTTTGAGTGAGAAACAAACCATGATCTTTGTAGACAACTTCCAAACCTAGGAAGTAGGTAAGTGAACCCAAATCACTTATCTTGAACTCTTCTCTCATCTGATCTTTGATCTTCTTCATACCATCTGCATCATTTCCTGTCAATATAATATCATCTACATATACACATAGGTAGATGACCTCGGAATTACTCTTTTTAATAAAGAGTGAAGGATCTGCTTTGCTTGGTTGAAAGCCTTTGTCCTGCAAGAATGAAACAAGCCTGAAATTCCAAGCTCTTGGAGCTTGCTTGAGACCATACAATGCTTTGTTAAGTTTACACACATAATCAGGATAAACTTGATTCTCAAAACCAGGTGGTTGTGCCATATATACCTCTTCTGTTATCCAACCATTCAAAAATGCATTCTTTACATCTAGTTGAAGTATCTTCCAATTCTTGGAAGAGGCAATACTAAGCAAAACCCTAATAGTAGGCATCTTTGCCACAGGAGAGAAAGTCTCCTCATAATCAATTCCCTGAGTTTGTGCAAAGCCTTTTGCCACAAGCCTTGCCTTATACCTGTTAATTGAACCATCAGAATTTTTCTTGAGTTTATAGACCCATCTTGAGCCTATTACCTTCATGGATGAAGTCTTGGGCACCAAATCCCAAGTGTTGTTTTCCTCAAGTGCTTCAATCTCTTCCTTCATTGCATGCTTCCATTCTGTTTTTGCTTTGGCCTCTTCAAATGATGATGGCTCCTCTTGATTTATGTCCTGTGCTATGTAGATAGAATGTTTAGTTACTAATGAGGTGTCAAACCCATACCTTTCTGGTTTTTTCTTTTCCCTCATAGATCTTCTTAGGCCATGATTTGATGATTCTGCCTCATGTCCAAGTTCCTGCAATTTTGCTTTACCTTTAGACTTCCATGCTTTGATCTTTTCCATCTGACATTCTTCATCATCCTCTGAGGTGTCTTGTTCTTCAATCTTTGATTGTTCTCTACCAAGCTTTGGAAAATCTTCTTCAAGATCATATGGTAAATTGACCTTCCTGCATGAATCTTCATACCATGAATTGTTCTCATCAAAAACTACATCTCTGCTTACCAAGAATCCTTTGTTGGTAGGGTTGTATAACCTGTAGCCCTTTTGATTGTTGTCATATCCAATAAATACACACCTTTCTGCTTTTGGATCCATCTTGCCTCTAGCCTGTGAAGGAACATGAGCAAAAGCAATACATCCAAAAATTTTACAATGATCTAAGCTTGGTCTTCTTCCATTCCAAGCCTCATATGGAGTCATCCCATCAAGGGATTTTGAAGGCAACCTGTTAATCAAGTAAGTGGCTGTAGATACAGCCTCAGCCCATAAGTAATTAGGTAAATGCTTTTCATTTAACATAGACCTTGCAGCTTCAACAATTGTCCTATTCCTCCTTTCTGCCACTCCATTTTGCTCAGGAGTGTACCTTGTAGTTACCTCTCTTTTGATTCCTCTTTCTTGAAGAAAAGAATCAAACTTATGGGAGAAATATTCTCCCCCTCCATCTGACCTTAGCCTTTTTAGTGATTTACCTGTTTGATTCTCCACAAGAGCCAAATATCTTTTGAAACATGAAAAAACTTCATCTTTGTGTTTCATAAAGAATAGGATAGTCCATCTGCTGCAATCATCAATAAAGGAAACATAATACCTTGATCCTGATATTGAAGCTTCCTTGCTTGGTCCCCATACATCTGTATGAACCAACTCCAAGAGATCTCCATGCATATAACCTTTCTTCATGAATGGTAACCTGTGAGACTTTCCAAATTGACATGCACTGCACTTATAAATCATATGTTGTTTTGACAAATTAGGAAGTCCAAGTACACTTTGGTCCCTGCAGATTTGCTTTAATGACCTTTCACCAATATGTGCTAACCTTTTGTGCCATACTTCCAATTCTGTGAGTGTCTGACTACCATAATTAAAGAGAGCAATGTTTCTAGTGTCCTGTAATTCAAATGTGAACAATCTACCTGTCTTTTCACCTTTTGCAATTCTTCTGAATCCTTGACTTGGATCTTCAACAAATGCTCCTGCTTTTGTGAACCTGACTTGCAACCCTTTCTCTACTATCTGCCCAACACTTATCAAATTCTTTGTAATGGTAGGGACATAGAGTACCTTACTGAGTAGGTTGATGTTTCCATCAGGTGCTTTGACATTGCCTATTTTCTCCATAGGATGTTTTGTATCATCTCCTGTTTGTACCTCATGCTTATTCCTTGGATCTTCTAAATCTGATAGGAGTGCCACATTTCCTGCCACATGATTTGAACAACCTGAATCTATGTAGAAAATATGCTCATCAGATTTACCTTGTGGCATAGCCATGTTCATGATCAATAATGAATCCTCTTTGTTTGAGTCTTCTGTGTAGTTATTGTAGTCTCTCCTTCCTTTGTAGCCTCCTTGATAGTTTGAATGATTGTAGTTGTTGTAGTTGCCATGGTAGTTGTTGAACCTTCCTCTTGAGTAGCCATAACTTCCTCTATTGTATCCTCTGCCTCTTTGATTCCTGGAATTCCTAAAGCAATTTTCAGTTGTATGATTAGTTAATCCACAAATAGAATATGAGTTGGAGTCTTGGGATCTCCCCCTGCCTTGTCTACCTCCTCTTCCTCTACCTCTGCCATGTCTTCCTCTACCTGCATAGTTAGCTTGATATGTACCTGCTTCATCATCCACTTTCTTTGCCTTTCCTTTGTTATCTTTAGACTTGCTTTTATCCGTGTATAAAGCTGAAGATTGATTACCTTTAGAGCTTTCTCCATTTTTGATAAGCTTTGCCTCTTGAGTAAGTAATTGTCCAATGAGTGTGTTGAAATCAGGTACATGCATGTCCATGTACAAATCCATAGCTGTGCTGAATGCTTCCCACTTGTCATCTGCCTTCAAGCCATTGATGACCTGCCTTACAATTTGCTCTTCATCTATTACCTCTCCAATGCTTCCCAACTGATCTGCTATGTCCTTGAGCTTTGTGACAAAATCAGTCACATTTTGTTTGGGAGCCTTCTTGAGAGTTGTGAAGTCCAGCCATAGTTGATGCTTCCTAGCTTTAGTACTTGAAGCAAAGAAAGCTTCAAGTGCATCCCACACTTCCTGAGATGTCTTACAACTTCTAATGTGAGGCAACAAAAAATCTGAGATAGAGTTGAGGAGATAAGACCTTGCAAGTGCATCCTTGGAGCACCATGTGCTCAATCTTTCTTGCTCTTCTTGTGTTGGTTGACTTTTGTTCCTGAAACTTGGCATAACTTCATCTCCAGCCACATAACCATATAAACTTCTACCTTGGAGATAAGCTTCCATTCTTAATGACCAAGCTGAGTAGTTACCTCTGTCCAATTTGTCAATTGATGAAGGAAATCCATCTGCCATGTTGTCCAACCTTGCTCTGATACCACTGTGAAGAGATGGATAGGTATGTGTTGAAGATGAAGAGGTGTTGCAAAATCTTTGCTCTACACTAGCCAAATGAACTCCAGGAGTAGATGGTGGGCCCTTTTAGCTTGCCAATGGATGTATTAGACACCCTATGTACCTTGGAAGATCACTCTCAAAAAGATAGATCAAAGCAGATAAGTTGGAGTTAGCTCAGAGGTGAAAACTTGCTATTCTTGGTTAATACACCTGTCCAGTGTTTTACATAATTCTCTGAGCACAACAGCAATTAGATTAATTCCTCTTGGGGAAGGCTAGGTAGCTTAAAGAGCTAACTTTAGAGAGTAATCTCATCAAAAATAACAAACCCCACACTGAGAATGACTTTTAACAAGTGATGACATCATCCCGATTTTCACGGGCTGCTACAGAAATAGACCAGTGAGTAGAAAAATTAACATAACTCAAGATTTAAGAATCCAATGATCCTGAAAATTTGTATGCTTATACTATACAGTAAGCTGAATCCAACAAGCTTAAAATCACTGAATTTGGATGAGTAAACACTGAGAAATGACTCTGACAAGATGACTGAAAAAGTCGGGTACCTGACAGAGAAGTGAAGATGAACATACCCTGTTGACTTCAAATGAACATAACTGAAGATTCCAACATCCAAATGACATGAAAATTTGTGAGCATATAGTAGCCTTATAGAGCTAACTTTACCAAGTTAAATCACTGAAAATGATGAACCAAGTGCAGAGAAACAATCTCTGCAAGATGACTGAGAAAAACTGAAGTAATGGCAGTGAGTAGTACACATCACAAGAACATGGAAAGATGAACTCAAATAATCATGAAAATGAAAGTATATTGCTTGTACAATACAATGACTTACTGATACATATGTGTGCCTTGTAATCACACCTTGATATGGCATAAAGCTCAGCTCTTGGAGGTCTTCACATAGGTCTCTCTAACCACGACTAAAACTGCCATCTATTTATAGTTGAGTTTGGGAGGCTAACTTCCCTCAATCACTCTCCAATCAATCAATGATTGATTTGATTCTCTACCTACCACAAATCACGAATTCGTGGCTCCTCTTTCCATTCTTGATCAAGTGGACTCAACCACTTAAGATTCTCTTACTTTTACATTAAGTAAACTCTTCAAAAGTTACAAGAGGTAGTTCACAAGTGAACTTTACATAGTCTTCATTTTAAGGCTTTTTCTATGACTTTGTGGGACTCAAGCCAATACTTAGGCTTGTCATAGACTTGCTCCAACAGATCAGACATGAAAAATAGAAAAAAAATACTTCTTACTATTCTTTGTAGGCTTTGATGCTGACAGGGATAACCTCACCACCTCTTTTCTTTTAGGCTTAACTATGATACACAAAGCCCTTGAGTCTTCAACTTCCTGGGACATAGGGACAATATCATGGGAACTCAGATCATCATCCATATTATCCAACTTATCGTGGTCCATGGCATCAATTTCTTGGCAAAAGTCTTCACGTGACAGGCCTAAAGGAGTATGATCTTGGAAAACAGGAATAACACCGGAGGAGTTAGAATCAACATTATTATTTAAAACAGGTGGGGGTATTGCCCTATTTTTCTTTCCCACTAAAGACCATCCATTGCTATTAAGATTTTTCTGTTGAGGATGCTTGGGAGGAGCATGCAATCCCCTACTGGTACCTGCAAGATGGGTATTGGGATCATCATTTTCTTTTGTACCTCAGGCATCATGGAAATCATCAGGATTAACTTTATTATGAAAGGGATTTAAAACATCTTCAAGAAGGATATCATACATATTATCTGACTTTAAACCCTCAAAGGGATTTAAAACATCTTCAAGAAGGATATCATACATATTATCTGACTTTAAACCCTTTTTTTGTTCTTAATTAATGGTTTTTTGACTTGTGGTGTCAGAGAAGCATGAGCACTGTGAGCATCTTTTCCCATTTCTTTATTTTTCTCAAGGCCTACTTGGTTACCTTGGTCCTAGATAAGGGGGCATTCTTTGATCAGATGCCCTTGATTGTAACAATTGTAACAGGCATTAGGAAGATTCCTCTACACGATCTTTTGGGTATGCAAATTTTTGCCCTTAGAAACTTTAATAATAAGCTGAGTTTTAATTTCTCTAGCAGTATCAACTTCAATTAAAACTTGAAGATCCCACTTAGGGTTCATGATGGACTTCCTAGATTTTTGCCCCAATAGTTTCCTGACCATATTGCCAAGGTTTTCCACCCAAGGGTTAAAATCAAAAGCTAGTTCAGGAAATTCTACCCAAACTGGTATCTTGGTGGGCTTTGGGCCCTTAGGGTTAAACTGTGAAGAGATGGATAAATATGTGCTTGAAGATGAAGTGGTGCTACAAATGTGATCTACAGCAGCCAAATGAACTCCAGGAGTATGTCGTGGGCCCTCTTATGTTGCCAATGGATGTGCTTCACACCTATGTACCTTGGAAGATCAATCTCAAAAAGATAGATCAAAACAAATGAGCTAGAATAAATTCAAAGTTGAAAAACTTGCTATTTTGATTCATACACCTGTCCAGTGTTTTGAATAATTCTTTGAGCACAGTAGCAATTAGCTTAATTCCTTTTGGGGAAATCTAAAACTTAGAGAGCTGAATTTCAAGAGTAATTGCATCAGAAATAGTGCATCACACAATGAGAATGAAGTTTAACAAGTTATGACATCATCCCGATTCTCACGGGCTACTATAGTACTTAGACCAGTGAGCAAAAAAATGATCCTAACTCAAGATTCAAATATTTAATGATCATCAAATTTGTTTTTGCTGATACTAGATAGGAATTTAAATCCAACAAGCTTTGCATCATGCAATTTGATGAAGTACACGCGGAGAACCAGCTCTTATAGGTTGACCGAAAAAAATCAAAAATCTACAGAGAAGTGAATATTGACAGATAGGGTTGACTTCAATTGAACATAACTCATTATTGAGAACTCCAATAGCAATGACATTTTGTGAGAATATGGTAGAATGTAAAATAAAAATTTAGCAAGTTAAATAATTGAAACTATGCCCCACACTGAGAGAAATGATCTCTGCAATGTGACTAAAAAAATCTGAGAAGCATAACAGTAAGGAGTAGACTCACACAACCATGAAGATATGAACTTCTATGATCATAAATATGAATGTATATTGATTGTAGAATACAATGAACTTATAGGTACATGTGTGTGCATTGTATCCACACTTGATATAGCATATAGCTCAGCTTATGGACGCCTCTCAAAGTGCGACTAAACTCCCATGTATATATAGAGAGTTTTGGAGCCAATATTTGAATTTGAAACCTAAAAGTAGTTTCATATTTTTTTGAGATTGATTGATTCTCCACAAAGTCTTGAGTTTGCAAAGTTTTGTACCATCCAATGCTTTGGTCAAAATCTCTGCACATTGTTGATGAGTGGAGACATATGATATTTGAATCTCTTTGCTTAGAATCTTTTCTCTTACATAGTGATAATGAACTTCAATGTGTTTAGTCCAAGATCTTTGAATAATGTCTTCATCCACATAGCTTCTTGTGTAGCTATGACAAGACCTCTATATTCAGCTTCAGTAGAAGAGAGAGCAACTGTGGGTTGCTTCTTGGATGACCATGAAATAAGCTTTGAACCTACAAAGGTAAGATAACCTGAAGTGCTCCTTCTATCTTCTTTGGAGCTAGCCCAATCTGCATCAGAAAATAGCTTCAACCCTAAATAAGATACATAAGGATAATAAAGTCCTTGATTTATGGTTCCTTTGAGATATTTGAGTATCCTCTTAGGAGCATCCATGTGTGGTTTCCTTTGTGTGTGCATGAACTGACTTAGCACACTCACACTATAGCATATATCCACCCTTGTCAATGTAGCATAGTTGAGACTACCCACAAGGCTTTGATATGATGTGATGTCCTCTATGAGTTCACCTTCATGTGAGCTCAATTTATGGTTCACCTCCATTGGAGTACCTACAATTTTAGAATCCTCCATTTTGAACTTTGCTAACATATCCTTGATATACTTCCTTTGAGTGAGAAATAAACCATGATCTTTGTAAAAAACTTCCAAACCTAGGAAGTAGGTAAGTGAACCTAAATCACTTATCTTGAATTCTTCTCTCATCTGATCTTTGAACTTCTTCAAACCATCTGCATCATTTCCTGACAATATAATATCATCTACATATACACATATGTAGATGACCTCAGAATTACCCTTTTTAATAAAGAGTGAAGGATGTGCCTTGCTTGCTTGAAAGCCTTTGTCCTGCAAGAATGAAACAAGCCTGAAAGTCAAAGCTCTTGGGGCTTGCTTTAGACCATACAATGCTTTGTTAAGTTTACACACATAATTAGGATAAACTTGATTCTCAAAACCAGGTGGTTGTGCCATATATACCTCTTCTGTTATCCAACCATTCAAGAATGCATTCTTTACATCTAGTTGAAGTGTCTTCCGATTCTTGGAAGAGGCAATACTAAGCAAAACCCTAATAGTAGGCATCTTTGCCACAGGAGAGAAGGTCTCCTCATAATCAATTCCCTGAGTTTTTGCAAAGCCTTTTGCTACAAGCCTGGCCTTATACTTGTTAATGGAACCATAAGAATTCTTCTAAAGTTTATAGACCCATCTTGAGCCTATTACCTTCATAGATGAAGCCTTGGGCACCAAATCCCAAGTGTTGTTTTCTTCAAGTGCTTCAATCTCTTCCTTCATTGCATGCTTCCATTCTGATTTTGCTTTGGACTCTTCAAAGGATGATGGATCCTCTTGATTTATGTCGTGTACTATGTAAATAGAATGTTTAGTTATTAATGAGGTGTAAAGACCATACTTCTTTGGTTTTTTTCTTTCCCTTATAGATCTTCTTATTCCATGTTGTGATGATTCTGCCTCATGCCCAAGTTCCTGGAATTTTTCTTTACCTCTAGACTTCCATGCTTTGATTTTAACCATCTGAGTTTCTTCATCATCTTCTGAAGTATCTTGTTCTTCAATCTTTGGTTGATATTCTCTACCATACTTTGGAAAATCTTATTCAAAGTCATATGGCAATTTGAACTTCCTGCATGAATCTTCATACCATGAATTGTTCTCATAAAAAACTACATCTCTGCTTACCAAGAATCCTTTGTTGGTAGGGTTGTATAACCTGTAACCCTTCTGTCTGTTGTCATATCCAATGAATGCACACCTTTCTACCTTTGGATCCATCTTACCTCTAACTTGTGAGGGAACATGAGCATAAGCAATACATCCAAAAATTTTACAATGATCTAAGCTAGGTCTTCTTCCATTCCAAGCCTCATATGGAGTCATCCCATCAAGGGACTTTGAAGGCTACTTGTTAATCAAGTAAGTGGATGTAGATACAGCCTCAGCCCATAGATAATTAGGCAAATGCTTTTCATTTAATGTGGACCTTGCAGCTTCAACAATTGTCCTATTCCTCCTTTCTACAACTCCATTTTGCTTAGGAGTGTACCTTGTAGTTACCTCTCTTTTGATTCCGCTTTCTTGAAGAAAAGACTCAAATTCATGGGAGAAGTATTCTCCCTCTCCATCTGGCCTTAGCCTTTTTAGTGATTTACCTGTTTGATTCTCCACAAGATCCAAATATCTTTTGAAGCATGAAAAAACTTCATCATTGTGTTTCATAAAGAATAGGATAGTCCATCTGCTTCAATCATCAATAAAGGAGACATCATACCTTGATCCAGATATTGAAGCATCCTTGCTAGGTCCCCATACATCTGTATGAACCAACTCCAAGAGATCTCCATGCATATAATCTTTCTTCATGAATGGTAACCTGTGAGACTTTCCAGATTAACATGCACTACACTTATAAATCATGTCTTGTTTTGACAAATTAGGGAGTCCAAGTACACTTTGGTCCCTGCAAATTTTCTTTAATGATCTTTCACCAATATGTGCCAATCTCTTGTGCCATACCTCTAGCTCCGTGTGTTTGATTACCATAGTTGAAGAGAGCTATGTTCCTAGTGTCTTGCAACTCAAAAGTGAATAGTCTACCTATTTTTCTCCCTTTACTATTCTTCTGAACCCTTGGCTAAGGTCTTTGCTATGATACCACTGTGAAGAGATGGATAGATATGTGCTTGAAGATGAAGTGGTGTTGCAAAATCCTTGATCTACACCATCCAAATGAACTCCAAGAGTATGTGTTGGGCCCTTTTAGCTTGCCAATGGATGTGTTAGACACCCTATGTACCTTGGAAGATCAATCTCAAAAAGATAGATCAAAACAGATGAGCTAGGATTAATTTAGAGGTGAAAAACTTGCTATTTTGATTCATACATCTGTCTAGTGTTTTGAATAATTCTCTGAGCACAAAACCAATTAGCTTAATTCCTTTTGGGGAACTCTAAGTAACTTAGGGAGCTAAATTTTAAGAGTAATCGCATCAAAAATAGTGAATCATACAATGAGAATGAAGTTTAACAAGTTATGATATCATCCCGATTTTCACGGGCTACAACAGTACTTAGAAAAGTGAGCAGAAAAGTGATTATAACTCGAAATTCAATTATTTAATGATTATGAAATTTTGTTTTCTGATATTAGACAATATGTTAAATCCAACAAGCTTTGAATCATACAATTTGATGAAGTACACGCAGAGAACGAGCTCTCACAAATTGACTGAAAAAATTTGAAAATCTGTAGAGAAGTGAATGTGGATAGACAGGGTTGACTTCAACTGAATATAAATCAAGATTGAGAACTCCAACAGCAATGAAATTTTGTAAGCATATAGTATACTCTAAAAGAAAAACTTTAGCAAGCTAAATCATTGATAATGATGCACCA
This sequence comes from Ceratopteris richardii, assembly GCA_020310875.1. Classification (NCBI taxonomy): domain Eukaryota; kingdom Viridiplantae; phylum Streptophyta; class Polypodiopsida; order Polypodiales; family Pteridaceae; genus Ceratopteris; species Ceratopteris richardii. Next base: position 2,741,171 of record CM035437.1, on the reverse strand, counting down.
CATTGAGAAGCATAATAGTAAGGACTAGACTCACACAACCATGAAGATATGAACTTGTATGACCATAAATATGAATGTATATTGATTGTAGAATACAATGAAATTACAGGTACATGTGTGTGCCTTGTATCCACACTTGATATAGCATATAGCTCAGCATATGGACGCCTCTCAAAGTGCGACTAGACTGCCATGTATATATAGAGAGTTTTGGAGCCAAGATTTGAATTTGAATCTTGCTCACCTAAAAGTAGTTTCCTAATTTTTTGAGATTGATTGATTCTCCAACCTCCAAATCAAGAATTTGTGGCTCCTCTCTCTATTCTTATCAAATGAACTCAACTACTTTGATTCCTCTTACTTTTACATCAAGTAAATGATCACACAATTACAAGGGTGAGTTCACAAGTGAACTCTTAGATTTCCGTACATTGTCTTCTCTTAGAAACTCAAGCCAATACTTAGGTGTGTAATGGATTTGTTCCAACATAAACCCAATATACCACTTAAAAAAAGACATAGGTGTGTTTCAAATAAGCCACTAACGTTCACTAATGACATGGAAAGCACTACTGGCTTCTTCAAAGAAAAACAAAAAATAATTATTTGGGCAATATTGGACATGCTTGACAATGAGGCCCCTAGTTTCCCAATGAGTTTTAATCCTGGTTTTCAAAACTTTCTGGGCAGGCCTTGGCCCATGACAAAGCCCTATCATCTATTTGTAAGTTGATTATGCCAGTTATCCAAAGAGTTTCTTTCTATAATGACAGCATCCTCATCATCATCACTAGCATCACTATCAAGAAATAGTTCATAAGGGTTGCCCTCAACCTTGTTTTTACCTTTTCGAGGGGATAAGTGTGGAGAGAAGTTACCTGAAACATGTTTGATGTCAAAGAGACCATTAGTATGGTTACCATTTCCCTTGGCAGACTCAGCATAGGATTTTTTGGGGGAAGGAGACTTGACCGCTCCCTGTTGCAGCTCCGAAAAGTCTGAGGTGACAATGCCAAACTGAACTTCTTGATGTGTGTGGATGGGAGAGAGTCCTTTTTGCCCCTGGGGGATGGCTGGAAGTTTTGAGATATCCATGCCCACTCTGTCGGTCTCCACCACCGAAAGACCATTCCGCAAAGCTTCAAACAGTGCCATAGAATAAGACCCTGATGAGAACTCAATCAGAGGAAAGGGGACACAAGCACAAGCCCCCCCTCAACAGCGGGGAGGAAGACCTCCTGACAAAGCCCTAGGCCATAACGACGAGAAAACCCTAAGCCATCACGTCTCAAATCCTTCCTCTCAACCCAAGTTTTCTTTGTTGTGCTGATGTTGTAAAAGATGTCAATCTATTTCACAAATTCAAGAAACGGTTAGTCAAGAATCCATTTCACAACTAAGAGGGTTATGCCATTCGTAAAACCAAAGAAAAAAAAAGGAATAAAACAATCCCGCACTTTAAGTGAAATTTAAAGCTCATTAATATTTAGCTCAAAGACGAAAACCTCGAAAACTTTCTGGCAATACCTTCATCATCACGAAAATTTGTCCTTTGTGTGTACATTCAGAAGTCGTGTGCTCTTCCTTTGATAAGATTTCTGGTTGAGCGTCCTTCATCAGTAAAGCCGCTTACCAGAATAAACATATTGAAACCTAGCACATACTTTTCTTATTTTGATTCTTATCTATTGTTATTTTTTTACTTTTCTCTTACTTTTACTTCCATGAAAACTATTAGTTTATAAAGGAAGTTCGGCTAGACACTTAGTCTGAGTAGATTAATTTGAATTAATGGAAACTCAATTTCTTTTCTCATAAATGAAGTTTGATTAAATGCTTTATCTTTATAAATTGATTGAACTAATTGAAAGTACAAGTAAAATTTAAATTGACCTTCTTTCTCGCATTGAAAGATCTAATTGTTTTGATAAACTCTTTAATGTCGCATTAGTGTAATGATGTCGATGGTTTAACGCTCACTCTGCAACATGTCTTTCGTTGCGAACCGCCATGGATTACTATTATTTATTACTTCACTCAATGCATCTCAACACACACGCATATACATGCAAACATACATATCCGCGCACATGCACGGCTGGAAACAATTCTACCAAAAATACTTATATCATTTAAGCAATCTGACAAGTAACTGATGTAATGCAAACTAAAGGATTCCATTAGACGGAAACTCTCAGATAGGTTGCTCCAAGACCTCGTTTTTCCTTCAATTTGGAGGAAGGCTTAACATGCTACACACGAAACTTAAATTCTGAGGGTCATATATCTCTTGCAGCGCGGAGGCAGCAACTACGTGTTACAAATCTGGGTGTTAACAATGGCCTACCGATACATTTATCATCGTAGTGCCGGGTGAACGAGAGACATTGTCAGCTGCTTGCCTAGATGACAAATTAGTGAAGAAATGCATGCGCAGTTGCTTTCGAGGCTGCGCAGCCGCGCGGTTATGTCTCGCACATGATAAAGGTAACGAACAAAGGAAATGGACAGCACCCATGTTCTACAATACAGCTTGTGGACGTTCTTACATCGATTCGAACAGACATTCGCAGGTATGAGACTTGACGCCATGTAGACATATGACATGGCAGCATGGATAAGTATCGAATTCTCCCTTTGTCACAGACTCACAGGGTATCTGTGTTATCTGTTTTAAAGATGTCGAACGCTGATGAAATCACTCAAAAGATGTGACCGCAAAAGACCAAATTGCTCACAGGATGTGACCGGAAAACACCAACGGAATGACTTTTAGGCCAAAATCAGCTCCTACCATAGATCGCAAGTTTCGCAACGCATTCACACAAAAGTACTTCGACATCACGTGCACTTGCTCCCTCACCTGCAAATTGGTACGGATACATCCTGCCGAGCAAAACAGACTACGATAGCGCTGCATGTTACCTATGAGCAACATATACTGCTATGATGTTCTTCGAGTCCATTCGTTGAAGACTCCCCGCTGTATCTATCTCAAAATGGAGGCAAAATCTAGAGAACAAGCCGCAAAAACCTTTACAGAAGAAAATAAGAAGGGAAAACTGCTTTCCTCTTGTGCCATCTTTATGGAGCCTCCTCAATGCACGACCCTGACTGTCGGTGACCTGCAATAAATACAAATTGTTTATGGCGTCTCGTTACAGTATCTTTATCCGCAAGGGAATATCAGCGCTCATATTTGCATGAACATGATAAGGTGGATATGAGTTAATTGAGGTAGAGGATGAGCAAACTGAGCTGGTAATTGGGTCCACAAAACTAAGGAGGGCCATGAGTTAAAGGGGCAATCCCATTAAGTAATGCCGAAGTCGAAGCGATATGAGATGTTGGGTGGTCCGGAGACTGGTTGCAACGGAAGCAAGACTTAATCCAGAAGATGAGAGGAATGGATGCCAAAGGGAGGCCGATCTAATGGGACATTGCCATCAAGTCCATGATTGTTATTTGCCAAGAGGCATAGTGGCTCTGTTTTGCCACACACATTCAAAGCCCCTTTGAGTGAGAGGGCAAGATAAGGGACGGTGTCGCGTAGATCATGGAAAGGAGGGAGGAAGCATCTTAGCTCCTTTCTTTTATTGGCTTCTCTTTGGTTCTAACTTCTTACTTGGTAATCATTCATCATTAAATCATGTGGCATTGTTCAACTAAATAAGCGATATGCACGAAAGAACTTCATTAGGAAACATATCTCCGAAGCGTTTTATCATTTCCTACAACTAAGTAAAAGTTCTATTTTATTCAATGAACAACAATCATCAAAACGTCATGTTGATGATAGTTCAAAAAAAAAATTGGGTCCAAGCATAAGAGCAAGGTGAAGATGTCTTTATAAAAGTATGATGTGCTAAAGGAATGCGAATCCCAATGCTTATGATCTTTTTGCAAAGTTTTTAGACTCTAAACATAAGTGATAGTATTTATTTATTCCAAACCGAACATGCTTTTCCCATATGATCTAGTCACTTCCGTTATTGGAATATACAAAATATACTATGAATTAGTTATGTCTTCACGTATGCTGCCATGGACAAAAGTAACAGTGACACAAAGAAGTCAAGGAACCTCACAAACAAAGGCATAGTCATTATACTAACCAAAGGCATCGACATGCTATGATACTTTTTTATAATTAAAAAAAAACATCGAATACTTTTTTACCACATGTAACTAACAACAATCAGTGCACTCGTTCAAGGAGTAAATTAAGGAAGTTTTAGACCATCAAAGAAGTCAAACGTATGTTATTATAGAGTTCTGTAGATTGAAAAGGATTGTTGAGAAGACAATCATGTATATATATTTAAACAACGTAACGCGCAAAGAAAATTCTTTACTTACTTGTTGTTAAGAAACTCATCACACTCTTTTTTTTTTTTTTTGCTGTGAATAAATCGAACTCAACAACATACATCACAATAGTAGGATTCATAGAATTGAGGATGAACAATCATTGATGGGTTAATCTGTAGTTCTGCATTTCTGACACTGACAGCTTTAATGTAAATAAAGCAAACACTTCAACCTCCCAGCATGATCATCAAAAATTCAATTACCTAGTATGGTCTCAATCATGCAAAATAACCATGAAACGTTCAGTATATACAAATCACAACATTTCGCCTCATCTCTGATTAATGTTGCACACATTACTTTGCAGTTATATGCATGAATTACTACAGCCCAGTATGCAGGTATCAATTTCTGTAAATATAAGCTCACAGATGTAGGAGAATTGACTCTGAGATAAACAACCGTTTGTCGTAAACTATGGGCAAAGGCTCTTTAATCAAATTCTAATATGCAGATTTCAAATCAACAGCTTAAAGCACCTATTCTAGTCCTGAACAATTGTATATCCAATGATGCCAGTCATGATAAGTATTTCAAAGAGCATGAAAATAAGAAACGTTGTACATACGAATAAGTTTGACTGTATATGATAAATAAAGAGCAGCGAAGAAGAATTGCATAACCTTCCTCTCGACGCTGTGTGTGAAGCCGCCACGAGGGGCGAGAAAGTAAAATCAATCTCTTTCCCTTCAGCATGGAACTCCATGAGCTCCTCCTCTCACATCGACCAAAGCCAACTATGATGCATTTAGTTGTGATCTCCTTGATAAACTTTCAGTTTGTTCTCAAGGATTTAAGTCGGCCCAAGTTATCAGGCAATCTTCATCACAGTCGCAATGCATAATAATGAGTGAGGAAATGCAACTTAATAGTCTTGTGGACTCGTACGCCAACACAAAGTCCTGAACTGAGTAGAAACAGTTTTTGCTGCTTAATAGTCAACAGTGAGATAACACTATTGTCATTACACAGAGCATGCTATTTGGTCATGGTGAACTAGAAATACTGCTGACGATCGCTAAAGCTGAAATAGCAGCAATTCCAAATGGATTGACACAAACCTCTATTTTTTTGCATATATCGTGCTCCCTTTTCTTCTGCTCATGTCCGCAATTACTTTCTTCAGTTGTCCTCGGCAATTTTTCCCGTGCATCGAAGGAACCTTTGATCGTATTGTAGAAGCAAAAGACTTTGGTGATGCCAAGTGCAGATCATACGCGCTATGCCTATCCGGGTAGAATAGACCATAGTCTCTCTCTGATGTTTCCCGTCTTTCTTCCCCGTAGCTGGATGTTCACCCCTCTTCCTCTGTGTTTTTCTCTCTGGTCCTTCTTCTGCAACGGTATTCGCTGATTATGCCCAGCATCCCCGAGCTCCTTCCTAGAGAGAATTTCCCCCAAACACCAAACGTAGCTATCTCCCTATTGCTAGTGCAGTTCCTCTTTGATCGCATAAAACCAGAGCCATCCCCCCATGAACTTTCCTTTTTCCCCCCGATATAATTCGAGGTCTTCCATTGGCATTTTTCCCCTTTGAAGTGACACGTTAACACCTCCTTTTCTGAGCGTGTGCCGATGTGCCATCCCTCCTAAGCTACAATAACATATGCACCATTTCCTATTGCCTCTTTTTCAATCTCCGTCCCATGTGATGGACCTTGTTTCGAAACTGAAAATTGAAACCCCACAAGAAAACAAAAATAATGTTGTTCTTTCATGTGCACTATGCTCTTCCCTTTGATATTTTTCATGCCCTTAAATTGTAAGCTCGGATTTCAGATCGTGACCACATCCACCCCCTCTGAACCTGTGTATCCTCCGGATGCACCACCATCGATCTCGGTATCTGCAAATTATTGTGAAAATTCAAGTACATGGGTTAAAACAAATGTGCCTATGCACGACCATGTAATGGGCCCTACATATGCATACTCTAGGTGCATGAAGAAAAAGCAACATGGTGCAAATAAGAGATATCAAGCTTTCGATGGCGAGGTTTTCCCACTCGAACTCAAACTGAATTTTGATCATGCATGTACAAATTAGTTTATGTGCAATTAGATGTGCATCTATGGCTTTAAAATTTTGTGCACATATTCATTTTTGCATGCATACTTTAGGTGCAACAATCCACAATTATGGTGCGAGTATGAAAATGCTTGTCACATATTCTAAACAAAGCTCCTCACCACTCATAACTCCACTCTCTTACAGATGCAATCACTCTCCCTTACTCAGAACTATTCTCTCTTATCACTCAAAACTTACTTTATTATTTTTCAATGATATTTACCTATCTAATTGTGCAGATGGACGTGCTTCTAGGGAATTTCAAAGACGTGTTTCCTATATATTTTTACATGCATATTTGGCATGCAATGCATCTCAAGGATGGTGCAAAGAAAAGATCAGGGTTAAAGCACGATAGCTAATGAAAAAGATTTTCACGACTTTGTTATTTAGTCATCATCTCTGTTGGCTTTGCTTGATCATTCCTGCACTCATAGAAACTAAACAAATCATGAGAAACATCACATCAAAATGACATTATATACATATGCAATCCATGAAAGAACTTCAAAAACCATTTGCAATAAAACATAAGCATGCAACTCGAAAGTGGTTGCCTCTATACAATCTCTCAAAACTCTAGATCTTCGATCAGATCCATATCAACACCTGTTCTCAAAACTGCATAAGAGAAATTAGTAGCATCACGTTCAATAATGACATATTGAAAAAAATTCATTTATTTGAATATTTGGAACATCTATTTGAATTATTTTGACCTCAAACCACTCATCCATCATGCATTTATTACCATAAGTGTTCCCACTTTAATTTCTTGCATTTTTAGTTTTATTTGGTTTCTTCTATCTATCTTAAAATTAAAGCAAAAGACACAAGATATATACATTTTTATTTACAAATTTCCTTTTGGTATTATTAATTCTCATTTATTAGGGTTTTTCCCTTCAGACCCATCTCCCTTGATATATGGTCACCAAAGAAACTGTGCTTCTTAAGAAGCCACCTTTGGATCGCATCAATCCATGAATCATTTTTAAAAAGATTAGATATGTGGACAAGCCATTTCATTTGCTCGTCCATTCCTTGAAGGCTCGACTGGCAAACATAGCTCTTAGAAAATTCAAACATCCATGTTTCAATCGTTTGGGCATAGTCTCCTTTATTCATGATCCTCTCATGTGAGGTTACTCTTGATGAGTCAAACACACATGAATATAGAGTGTTGATTTTTAATATGCTTAAATCATCTTTAAAAATTCCGTGCAAGCATGGATTTTGATTCATCTCATGCTTGGGATCATTTGAGGAAATATCTTCAATTGCATCATTTCGAATATGTTCTTCATCTTCATCGAAATAAACGTATTGATTAGATTCATTCAATTCCTTCATCAAGTAGAAGTGAGCATCATGCTCAGATGATATTACATAATCATTTTTATCTTCCAATCTATCATGATTCCTTTCTACTTGGGTCCCATTAATTATGGTATCTGCTTCTTGTTCTAGTCTTTCCAGGAACTCTTCATCATTGTCTTTGTTATGTTCCCAAAATATTTCTCCCTCAATGTGAATGGAATCCATATCCTCATAATCAAGAAAATCTTGATCTTCAATTTCTTTATCCAAAACGTCATCACAGGATTCTACATCCATCTCCATCGATTCTTGCTCGTTCTCTTCTGAGGATGTACTTAGTCCACCTTCTTCAAGCATTGATTCTTCAATCACTGATTCTTGCTCAAGAATCTCATCATGTATGAGAATCTCAACATATGCATCCAAATCAGCTCGAGCTTTATCAATGCAATTGTTTGACTTAATAGTTTTATATTGAATATCCTTCGATGCAATACACACATCAGATTTATCATATGTCACAATAAACATTTCATCTGCCACTTTTTGCTCAATTTCTTCAACGTGTGGACTCAACTCAACATGATTATTTTTGACATACATATCAGTATTTAGAGGAATAATCAATGGTATTTTCTCATCCTCCTCATGTTCATTCATATTTCTCTCTTCATGGAATGTGGCATCTTTTACATACATATCATTAATTTGAACTCCATCCAACTTATCCTCTTTTTTATGTGTAGGATCTTTGTCCAATGTGACATCGCTCAAAAGAATATCAGTATCTTGATCTTGATCTAGACTATGGGTAGGATTAGGATCATGCTTATCACCATCACCATACATATCACTATCTAGAGGACTTATCATTTGTACATCCTCTAGATTAGCATCATACTTATCTTCGTCATCACACATTTCAATCTCTAGAGGACTCATTATTTGCATGTCCTCCTTCATATAAGTAAGTTCATTTTCTTGCATCTCTGTATGCATGTATAATGTGGATTCCTGCATATCCATTTTCTTACCCATCGGATCTTTTATTGACAGGTCCTTAGATTCAACATCATGTTCCATGGGAGTTTCTTCATGTAATTCAGTCATTAGATCAGAAGTTCTATCCGAATCTTGTGTTAGAAGGGGATCATCACCATCAAGTGACATCCAATCATACTCCACATCTTGCCCGATGTCATCACGTAAGGATGCATCTCGAGCTCGATCTTCAAACATATTTATTAGGTTCTCTATTTGTATCTCATCTTTTACCTCCATTTGGTCACCTATGAGCCTTCTAGATATCTCTATCTCTTTGTTTGCATCTTGATATGTTTCTTGATTTGTTTGATTATCTTTTATTCGATGTGAGGAGTTTATCGGAGTAGAGGAAGCTTCATCTTGATTTCTTGTTGGGTTTTGTTGGTTTTTGTTTTGTTTTATGTTTGTTGTTTGTTTGGTTTGATGTTGGTTTAGTTTGGTTTGATTTTGATTAGCTTCCACTTGCTCCTTTGATCCTCCCATCTTCGGGCTTTGTCCACTTATGGCACCTAAAGATGTAATCATTGTAAAGAAGTCTAGGGGCTCTTGGCACCTTGTAACCTTTGAGGTTATATCGATCGCACTTTTAGAAGTTTCTTCATATTTCCCATCATCACTATGGATATCAAGCCCATGCATATCTACTTCATGCCCAAATGGGGTCTCTACAACCTCATGGACTTGAACATTATCCACGATTGGTAAAATGCTTGGAACATGGTTATAATTTTCATCTGTTTGAAGATCTGTTCTCCAATCATTTAGAAATTTCTCAATTGTTTGTTGTTTCTTTACGTATTTCATCACAGCTTCATGGACGAGCATCCAATCCTCTATGAGCCCCGAGTCCGAGTCTATATCTTGTAGAAGCGGAATTAGTTCTTCTCGGGCATTAACATCGATTGTTCGAAGAAACAACGAAACCCTTTCATGACTTATGCACCTCTTATCCTGCTCAGAAAGATCATCATATTGTCGCTCAAACTCTTCTTTGATCTCGAGAATTGGTTGGTCTTTGGGCATATGAACCCACCTCAGGAAAGATCTACGAGTTACTTTATCAAGATCCTCTAGCATAAACTGCTTGAGGAGTGTCGCTTTGTATTGGGACCATGTCGTTTGATTTATTCGCATTATTTGGTCTCGCATGTCGTATCGCGACACATAGATAAAGTTTTCACATAATTCTTTTTCCGTCATCGGACTCAATCCGACACCTAGATATTTGGCCTCGAGTTCATATTCTTTGCAGAACTTTGAGACATTCTTTCCATTGAAAAAGCCACACCGATTGACTAGACGTTCATGAAGTGATTGGATGGCTTTTTGACGGCTATCTTCTTCTTGAAATCGTAGGAATTGAGCTAGGATTTCTTCCATTTTGATTATGCTAATCTTTGTGGCTCTATAACTCACTCACCCCCTCCTTTCACGTCGGGTTCACCAGGTATGTCGCGTAGATCATGGAAAGGAGGGAGGAAGCATCTTAGCTCCTTTCTTTTATTGGCTTCTCTTTGGTTCTAACTTCTTCCTTGGTAATCATTCATCATTAAATCATGTGGCATTGTTCAACTAAATAAGCGATATGCACGAAAGAACTTCATTAGGAAACATATCTCCGAAGCGTTTTATCATTTCCTACAACTAAGTAAAAGTTCTATTTTATTCAATGAACAACAATCATCAAAACGTCATGTTGATGATAGTTCGAAAAAAAAATTGGGTCCAAGCATAAGAGCAAGGTGAAGATGTCTTTATAAAAGTATGATGTGCTAAAGGAATGCGAATCCCAATGCTTATGATCTTTCTGCAAAGTTTTTAGACTCTAAACATAAGTGATAGTATTTATTTATTCCAAACCGAACATGCTTTTCCCATATGATCTAGTCACTTCCGTTATTGGAATATACAAAATATACTATGAATTAGTTATGTCTTCACGTATGCTGCCATGGACAAAAGTAACAGTGACACAAAGAAGTCAAGGAACCTCACAAACAAAGGCATAGTCATTATACTAACCAAAGGCATCGACATGCTATGATACTTTTTTATAATTAAAAAAAACATCGAATACTTTTTTACCACATGTAACTAACAACAATCAGTGCACTCGTTTAAGGAGTAAATTAAGGAAGTTTTAGACCATCAAAGAAGTCAAACGTATGTTATTATAGAGTTCTGTAGATTGAAAACGATTGTTGAGAAGACAATCATGTATATATATTTAAACAACGTAACGCGCAAAGAATATTCTTTACTTACTTGTTGTTAAGAAACTCATCACACTCTTTTTTTTTTTTTGCTGTGAATAAATCGAACTCAACAACATACATCACAATAGTAGGATTCATAGAATTGAGGATGAACAATCATTGATGGGTTAATCTGTGTTCTGCATTTCTGACGCTGACAGCTTTAATGTAAATAAAGCAAACACTTCAACATCCCAGCATGATCATCAAAAATTCAATTACCTAGTATGGTCTCAATCATGCAAAATAACCATGAAACGTTCAGTATATACAAATCACAACATTTTGCCTCATCTCTGATTAATGTTGCACACATTACTTTGCAGTTATATGCATGAATTACTACAGCCTAGTATGCAGGTATCAATTTCTGTAAATATAAGCTCACAGATGTAGGAGAATTGACTCTGAGATAAACAACCGTTTGTCGTAAACTATGGGCAAAGGCTCTTTAATCAAATTCTAATATGCAGATTTCAAATCAACAGCTTAAAGCACCTATTCTAGTCCTGAACAATTGTATATCCAATGATGCCAGTCATGATAAGTATTTCAAAGAGCATGAAAATAAGAAACGCTGTACATACGAATAAGTTTGACTGTATATGATAAATAAAGAGCAGCGAAGAAGAATTGCATAACCTTCCTCTCGACGCTGTGTGTGAAGCCGCCACGAGGGGCGAGAAAGTAAAATCAATCTCTTTCCCTTCAGCATGGAACTCCATGAGCTCCTCCTCTCACATCGACCAAAGCCAACTATGATGCATTTAGTTGTGATCTCCTTGATAAACTTTCAGTTTGTTCTCAAGGATTTAAGTCGGCCCAGGTTATCAGGCAATCTTCATCACAGTCGCAATGCATAATAATGAGTGAGGAAATGTAACTTAATAGTCTTGTGGACTCGTACGCCAACACAAAGTCCTGAACTGAGTAGAAACAGTTTCTGCTGCTTAATAGTCAACAGTGAGATAACACTGTTGTCATTACACAGAGCATGCTATTTGGTCATGGTGAACTAGAAATACTACTGACGACCGCTAAAGCTGAAATAGCAGCAATTCCAAATGGATTGACACAAACCTCTATCTTTTTGCATATATTGTGCTCCCTTTTCTTCTGCTCATGTCCGCAATTACTTTCTTCAGTTGTCCTCGGCAATTTTTCCCGTGCATCGAAGGAACCTTTGATCGTATTGTAGAAGCAAAAGACTTTGGTGATGCCAAGTGCAGATCATACGCGCTATGCCTATCTGGGTAGAATAGACCATAGTCTCTCTCTGATGTTTCCCGTCTTTCTTCCCCGTAGCTGGATGTTCACCCCTCTTCCTCTGTGTTTTTCTCTCTGGTCCTTCTTCTGCAATGGTATTCGCTGATTATGCCCAGCATCCCCGAGCTCCTTCCTAGAGAGAATTTCCCCCAAACACCAAACGTAGCTATCTCCCTATTGCTAGTGCAGTTCCTCTTTGATCGCATAAAACCAGAGCCATCCCCCCATGAACTTTCCTTTTTCCCCCCGATATAATTCGAGGTCTTCCATTGGCATTTTTCCCCTTTGAAGTGACACGTTAACACCTCCTTTTCTGAGCATGTGCCGATGTGCCATCCCTCCTAAGCTACAATAACATATGCACCATTTCCTATTGCCTCTTTTTCAATCTCCGTCGCATGTGATGGATCTTGTTTCGAAACTGAAAATTGAAACCCCACAAGAAAACAAAAATAATGTTGTTCTTTCATGTGCACTATGCTCTTCCCTTTGATATTTTTCATGCCCTTAAATTGTAAGCTCGGATTTCAGATCGTGACCACAACGGGTCGGCCCACTACTTGCCCGCCCGACCAGGTTAAAGACCCATCAGAGATGAACGAAGGGCATTCACGTTGATGGGCATCTAGCCATGATGCAAAGGACAACCCATGTTTGGGCATTCTTAGCTGGTGTGTAGTCTAGAGGCATGCACAGTTACCACTCCCTTATAGTTGCACACAATTTGGTGCAGCAAGGAAAACCACCCAAGCACCAAGAGCGGTTAGATAAAAAACCAAGGAGGCACGCAAAGGGGCATGGCATCCATCCCCTCTTCGACAAACTCCTTGTCTTGAAGAAGTTTACCTATGGGCAACTAAGATGATTCTTGTTTGCAATGAATCCAAAAGGGTGGAAATTGTGATGGCTGTGAGACTCTGCATGGTGTTCTTACCTTTTAATTTAGGGTAGTGTCCTTAGTACCATGGGTTGTCATGCGAATGCATATCTAAGTGAAAACTAACTTAGTGCAAGAGAGGTGTGAACCAAACATTGCTGCTTTGGCTCAAAGCAAAGGGACTACTTAAAGAAGGAATGACTTGCCCCACTCTGTCTGCATCCGGACAAAGCCAAGCTCCACATGAGCCAAATCTCCCATAAGTGGAGGACCTCACAATCGGGTCATGCAGCCTTTCCCTCTTGTTAGGTTGAATGTGTTGATTCTGTCCAAGGACTTAAAAGATGATCCTATGGTCAAAAGGATGGTTGTCCCTCTAAGTCTGTTCACGACTAGTCATCCATGTGCCCTTCATCCTCAAAATGAAATATTGGACCATTCTGCTCAAGGCAGGAGCCAAAGTGAAACACTAAGGCCCCAATCCGGTTCTTAGTTAAAATTTTTCCCTAATCCAAGAAGATATAGCAATATGGGACCATGCTAATTTTGTAATTTGGTTCCATTTCACATTCCATACTTATCAAGGCATGGTGAAGCCCACACTGCAAGCGTAGGCCAAGTTAATTCCCACCTGAAGGAAAGGGTCTTATTGACGGCCCACAACTTGACATTGCATAAACAACACAAACATGTCACACATCATTGTGACTAACATCACGTGCACCTTAGAGCGGTCTATGCAACTTATGGTGCATGTTTCAGTGACTTATGGAACTACACCTTACTATGCATTCAAATGACTTAGTGCATGATGTGATTTACGCATGCCAATCAGATTGAAAATGGACCTATCTCTAGCCCTAGCATCATTTGGCACAAGCCACAAATGTTCCATGCACATAGTGACTTACATTCACACCGGCCAATTTTCTTGAAACTTTGCCTCGGCTAAGAAGGGACCTAGGGGTGACACACACACAAGGCATAGATGGGAGGGCAAGGCCACAAACCCATTGGCCACATGAACATGGGCCTATTGATTACCCAAATAATGATTCACACAAGGCATGGACATGCCACACACGGAGTGGCTTACGTTCAAATAAATAGGAATCCAAATAAATTTAATGTTAAAAAACAAATCCTCTTCATGCAGGAAAATGGCTCATCATAGTTGAGAATATTCGGAGCTCCAAAAAGAACTTCGATGGTGACTTAGAAGCCATAGAACAATAGATTTGCAATGAGTTGTCTTCAAACTTTGATTATCAAATGGATGTTCCCGTGAAAAAAATGGACTAATTACGATGTCGCAAGTGACTAAATGAATCAGATCAGAAAACATCGGAACCTCGGGTCCCCTTTGGAGTAGATTTTACTCGAAGAACAAAGAGATAGGTGATCGTTTTAGGGGAACATCTATCAATTCTTGTCTTCGTGAAATTTTCTTTATGCCTTGACATTACTGGTCTCCAAGATTAAAAAGTATGTGACAATAACCTTCCAAATAGCCTTAATTATGTTTTTAATTGTCATACTTGGTTCTTGACTAATCATCAAAAATCTAAAAGGGCAGTCAAAGATTGATATTAGTGTTTCAAAATTGGTCATTTGATTTCTGTATTTAATAATAAAACCACTGATTAGCGGATGGTTGTTTCTTTCAAGGAGACACGTGATTCATCCATCACCATTACTTTCATGAGTTATAGAGACTACAGAAAAAGATCATGTTGGTAAATGACTCCACCATAAAATTCAAAAGTATGAATTAGTTGGATCTATTAGTGTCAATATCTATGATGATGATGATGATGATTATGATGATGATAAGGTAGAAGTGTGCCTTCATAGTCAAGGAGCTGCATATATGCATCTCAAAAGTTCTATACAGACTTGGGAGAATATCGCCAATTTTGTTGACCTTTTGTCCATGCTAATAGTTAAAGAAAAGAACCATGGTGAAGAACAGAAATCCCTACGCAAATCTATCAAGTATTCTACTATGGTAAAGCAAGAGGCTGAGGGAGAGGATTTACAAGAAGACGAGGAAATAGTAACTAGGAACAACATGAAGAAAAAACTAATGGATGAGGTGGTGGATAGTATTGAGGGAAAGGAGAACTAGGGAATAGACCATAGTCCCAAAAATGATCACTTCCTTGATATTTTGAAACGGGTGATGATACATCACATCTAGGTGAGAAGTCAACAAAGGTAGCACTATTTATGGAGGGAAGGTAGAGCATTTTGTTGATTTGCCACATGATCCAAATATAATAAAGAACCTCGTTTTCGTTGAAAAAAGTGTTGACCAAGGACTATAAGTCTAGCTCAATTATAATTTCTTATATATAGAAGCATACAAGAAGAATGGAAAGTTGATTTGCAGAGGGAAGAAAGTGGGTAGGATGTTTACATTAACTTTGAAATCCCTTGAAATGAATGTATCCATGTTTGAAAAAGGTGTCATTGTTATTGATCATATAGAGATATGGCACAAAGGAATGCTTGGAGAAGTGGAAATTGATATAGTCAAAGGAGATCACCAATGTATTATTAAAATTTAAGGCTATAGAGATGTAGAAGATATATGAAGCATCTCAATTTGGCCATTAGGGTGAAAAATACTCAAAAAGGGGCTTTTTACTAATGATGGATTCAAAAAAATTCACAAATAGGGTCTTTCAATGTGTATAAATATTAACATTCTTGTCTCCTTTAATTCTACAAATAAATATATTTTTCAAAAATACGCTCTAAAAGCACCGGTAACATGATGGAATTTCTCATATTCATTGTATAATTTTTTGTTTTCATACAAAAAAGAATATTTTTGCACACCATTCAATGCTATTCTTCAAATTTCCAAGAGAGAAATGTTTTTTTTGAAGATACGAAATATTTTTGTTGAAGATACGAAATAAGAAGCACTATGTCTTTGTTTCCATCAAATAAAGAAGATAGTGCTAAATACATTTGTCTGTTTTTTTTTATGTAAGCTCTTCATATTCATGTTCACATTGTTTTGTCTTATATCATTGTTGTGGAAGGCTTCTATTGTTTAACGACTTCTCCGAGACAGTAACTCATAAAGATAAGGATAATGAATATCTCCATGTTATTGATTAGCTAAATCGAGTGCTAAATACTTCTCTTTTTTTATGTAACGTCTTCATATTCATATTGGTATTGTTTTCATTTATGTCGCTTCTATGGAAGATTTATATTTCTCAAAGACTTATAGCATTTGTGTGGAAGGTTTCTATTGTTCAAAGACATTCTCCCAGACTAATTGGTCAAGATAAAGATAAATAAAGTATCCATGTTACGGATTAGCAACATAGAGCATTAAAGGGTAGATACATTACAAAGTGGAGAACCTTGAAGGACACAACCAAATCAAGTGATAAGGGTCATTGAAGGTTCTCTGACCCCCCTAATGGCTTGAATATTTTATCTCCCTTTTCTTTTACTCTTAATGGATAGTGTATTAAAGGGCACAACTTATTCAAACTATTAGGGCCATTTGAGGTTCCATGACTGCTCTTGTCCCTTGAATCAATTGTGACTATTTATTAGTGATAAGCACAGTACATAGAGCATCAAGGTTATGAATATTACAAAATGGAAGAGATTGGAGGGCATGACCAATTCAAGCGATTAGGGCCATCGGAGGTTCTCTGATTTTCCTAATCACTTGAATTGGTGGTGTCCTCGAATCTTCTCCGTTTCACTTCATAAGCATAAGTTTTAAGTTTAGAGATCACTAAATCAAGATAAAGCATAAATGGTAAACCACATATTATGTAATTTGATCTCATGAATAGAAGGCATACCACAAATCCTTCTTTCATTTTAGACAAATGTACTCCCAACATTTGGAAGTTGAAACATTGATTTCTATGAAGAAACATGAGTTACAAACATTATCTTCGAGATAAAGATAGAATGGCATCACTTTTTAATACACACAATGCTTTGAAGGGTTCCTTTCTATAAAAAATTAGTATTTACAACATCAAAGCAAATAAATATCTTCCAACATATGATTGAAATACATGGGGTTACTATGAAGAGGTATTAATAGATACAAAAAACTACACATTTACTTTTGCTTTTTATTATTACCCTTTTTTTGCTTATTCTTTGGGACATGCTTCAATGGAGAGTGAACAGGAGGTCTTTTCTTCTTATCTTTACTCTTCGTATCTGGTGAAGGTGGTGGAGGAGAGTCTAGATCATATGGACACATAACATCTTTGAAGACGCCATGAATTGCTTTTTTTCTGACCAAAAGGAACCATCCATCTAGAAAATTAGATAAATTAAGATAAGGACTATAAAATATTTTCTCTAAGAACTCCATTGCATTGGCAACTACTCTCCATTCACATGATGTACTATCTTTCTATATTGGCACAGAAATTCACATATACCCAAACTTTTACTCTTCATTCAGTCTCCAAATTCTTGCATACTTATGATCAATGTGCATTTTCAAAAGCTTCGCAACACTTTAAAGCTTTAAAAAAAAATATATCAAAATGAATGGCAATGGTTATACATAAGATAATTGGAAGTGTACTAGAGCTTACACTTTGCAATTTTCATGGTGTGATTGGAGAGAATTCATAAGCAAGGATTGATATTCATTAAAATCAATAATTATAAGATTACAATGACCCCTAGAAAGGTAACTCCCACTTGTAAATAAAACTTCACCCTTTGGAAAAGAATGACTTTATATGGAATATATAAATGAAAACTAACTTTTTAATATATGGATGAATTATATATTTTATCTTGTAACTAAAACCCTTGACAAAATGACCAATTTGTCCACGCTTGAATAGTACACGCTAAGTCACAAGGAGATCAAGGATAAAGGCCTTCCTTGATACTAACTCTTCACATTGCTGGAGTAGGACCCTACAATATAAAACCAAGACCCAATGCATCAAGGAGGCTTTTAATTACTAAAAAAAATAAGCATATTATGGCCATAAGACAATACCTGAGAGCTTTGTTGAGTAGGATGTCAAAGATCTCAACATTTTGTTGTCTTTATGCCTTATGTCAAGCATGTAGTCTTCCTCCCATGGCATTGAAACATTCACAATTATCTATCCATATGCTTTCTTTAGAAGCTCTAAGATTTTTTTCCTTTGCCTCTCAATGCCCTTAATGATAACATCTTCTTCTTACATAAATTCTTCATTCTCTTCTCCTCCAAAACTGTTCATGAGAAGGGATCTCTTCAATTTTTACTAAATTAGCTTGAACACAATAATATAGTCCTTGGCCATAAGTGTCACCATATGGCAATGTTCTACACATAAGTAAGAATCATTCATAAAATTAATTGAAAAATCGTTTGCTACCTCTTCCAAGCACAGAAGAGCCTAGGTTTGCCATTTGATGTTTACAAATGAATTTGTCTTCATCATTGAACAACGATTGGTGCAAATCGCTTTCACGACTCTCATGAATGGAAGTCTTGGGATGAGGAATCCCACATGCTTCTGAGCTCTTCTAATTTCCCTAAGGGATTTGACATGGTACTTTACCCTTTTCTTTGAATTTTCCTTTTGCAGATCATCTTGATTCTCGCTATTTGTGGTCTCTAGAGCAGGTCCCTGGCTCTCTGGAACACATCCCCCATGATTTTGCTCCTCAGTGGTGTAAAACTTCCTAGCCTTCTTCATTGTCCTAGCCATGATCTGTTGAAAAAAGGTTTGAAAAGAGGATCGAACATATGGATATGAGAGAACACAACAAGAAAATCAAGAATTCAAGAGACATAAAATTCAAGTGAATAGGGGCATCCAAAAATCTTGTATTACAGTAGTCGCTTCAATCAGTCATATCAAACGATTGAAGCTATGAGCTAGATTGAAGTGAATATTATGAGATCTCTAGAATAAAATCTCTCTCTCTCTCTCTCTCTCTCTCTCTCTCTCTCTCTCTCTCTCTCTCTCTCTCTCTCTCCCCCTCTCTCTCCCTCTCTCTCTCTGTCATAACTAAGTAAAGAAAAAATAGTTCTAAAATAGGTTTTTGACTACACGCAGTGGATTCAAGGGATAAAGTCCATCCAAAAATCTTTAATTCCGTAATCTCTTGAATCATTCATGTCAAACAATTCAAGGCCTCAGTTAGATTCATGTGAATTCCATGAAATCTTGAAGAATGTATCAAAATGGCCCCTAGTTCCACATTTGAGGCATCAACACAAACATAGAAAGGTATTGACCAATCTAGTGGCTATAAATAGTTACCATCTTCTTCAACAAGTGAAGCATTTCTTGGTTGTCAGCCCACATGAATGGGACATCCTTCTTAGTTAAATGTGTTAATGGCAAAGAAATATTGGATAAATATCTGAGCTATTTAGGATGCCATTTAATTAGACCCTCAAACTTCATTACGTCTTTAACATTACTGGCTTATCTTGCTATTTGAATAGCCTCAATCTTCTTCACATCAATTGCCATCCCTTCGGCCGATATCACATGGCCCAATAGAATTCTATTCTTGACAAGAATAACACTCTTATAATGATTCAACACCAATCTAAGTTTCCTTCATCTTTCAAACCATAATTTCAGATGCAACAAGTGTAGATCCTTCATACAAAAAAAAAAAAATCATCAACACGAAATCTCATAAATACGGCTCAAAGGGCTTATTTTCTACATTATTAAATGATGATGGGCCATTATTCAACCCAAATTTCATAATTATGAAAGCATACACACCAAGCTCTGTGATAAAGGTAGTTTTGTGCTCATCCTCCTCAGCAGTGCGGATTTGATTGTACTCTCAAAAACCCTCAAGAAAATTATACATTTCATGGCATGCTTGTTGCATCACCAAGCTTACAATATGCTTGAGTTGGATTGACTCTACATTCAAAAGCAAGTTGTCTTTGGATTAAGTCAAAGATATCCATTGAATAATTTTCTCATTTATGTTGATTCTTTGATATTTCACAAGGATTTGTTAAGGACAACTTAATCTTGTAAAAGCCTAGAGCTCATCTTTGTAAAAAGAAAAAGGAAATGTCACATTCCACGAGCTTGAGGTAGTTGAACTTGATGTTTAGTCAATCAATCACTTACTATCAAGTGGTTATTTTTTACTTTACTATTGCTAGTTCATAGAATTGTGATTTCTTCATCACAAGTACCAAGCCCTCTTATATTCCAGCTCAAAAACCACTTGTAAGTGTCTTGGAATTCTTCAATTATCTATATAAATAGTCTCCAAAACATGTTCAATAATGAAGAAGAAATATACATACACTTTTTCTCATCATCTTTTTCATTCCTCATTTCTTTGCACCACATCTTCATTCATAATTATCTTGCTAGAGCTAGTGCTCCCTACATAGATCCAAATTGGATGAATGAGACTTTATTGGAAAGGTACTACTATCAAGTGGATGTGTAAAAATGTTTAGAGAATTAAGTTTAGTGGATTTTGAGAAATCTTCATTTTTAATTTTTTAGGGTCTATCTCTACACATCCCTAAAAAAAGTTGAGGTACCACCAATCAATGCTAACCATATTGATAACTCATTAGTTGATATAATTCCTTCTTGTGAATTTGAGATACTAAAGTCTATGTATAACCTTCCCTCAAAAGTAAGTTTTCCCATTGTAAACATGTTGACTGCTCTGAACATTTGAAGTTGATTGTTTCATCCCAAAATAGCAAGATTGTTGAGGTAGTCAATGTGCAAAATTATCTGTTTTCCATCAACTCTTTCTCATTGATATTCCAAAGTACATATTGGATTCTATTTCACTAACCACAAGCGTAAAAGGCTTATTTGGCACGCCAAGAGTGCACATGATGGTCTTGTGCTGGTTGGCTAGACCAATCTTCTTTACTTTAAACTTCATATTTCTACCTTCTACAAGCTTCTCTTAGTTCTCTCCAAGGTATCAGAGCTACATCAAGATGGGTGATAACTTTCCCTCAATGATTGAGAAGCTTGAAACAAATACACTAATTGGAAAATCAAAATGGAAGTGTATTTTAAAGGTAGAAATCCATATTGGATAGAAGGTGATGAAGCTATTCAAAGATCCAAAGGAGGACCTAGATAAGAGGAGAAAGATAGAATCACACTTTGGTGTGCAAGGGATGTGCAACTACGTTCATAGATAGTTAAATCTATCTCTGATTTTTTCATACCAAATATTAGAGGATTTAAAACATCTCAAGAGAGTTGGGATGCATTTGAGACCTTCTTTTCTGATAGCACCACAACTAGAAGGAACCAGCTATGGAATGAATTCATTCAAATCAATAAGAAACTTAAAAAAAAACTATTTTAGAGTTTGTTACCGAGGTCAAGGAGGTTGCAAACAAGTTAGCATCCATTCAAAATCTGATTCAAGAAGAGGCAGTCATGAGAAAGATTCTAATTGGTATTAGAAGTGATAAGCAATGAAAATCATTCACCACATCTTATGATTTCATCATGGATGTATAAAATCTGGATTTCAACATATTTCTTGGATACCTGTTCAACCAAGATGCTAAAAGTAATTTGAAGAAAGGTAAATCTTATCAATCTAATTCAACAAGTTCTCTTTATGCAGTTAAGAAAGATAAGAAGCACAAAGGCAAGAAGAAGGAATATGATAAAGAAGAGATCTTCCAAGCCAACTATGTAGGCAAGAGCAAGTGGAAAAGGAAGAGGAAAGGAGAAAAGCATGAAAAATCAAAAGTCCAAAATATTTTTAGTGTTGTTCCATCTACGAGAAGACCAACCACACCACTCAAAATTGCTAGTTCAAAGGATCTAGACCTATTCCAAAATCCAAAGGAGGACTATGGTATGCTCTTTACTTTCAACATAGGAGAAATGAGAAACATAACTGTCTTCAATTTGGGGTCACAAACCTTGACCGAGCTTGAAGCATGGCATAAGAGAAATGCTCATGTCAATTAAGGAGCATTGAAAGATATATGCAAGGACCAAAGTGTTCTAGGGCTACGACCCATATGAAAACAACACATGATCATTAGATGCAATGCTTGTCAGATTGGGGAGGCATAAGACTACAATTGGACCAAAGAATACATCCACAATAATCTTTTGGACATAGTACAAACTAATGTGTGGGGAACAAGTCAAGAACCTTCATTTCTTGGCTCAAGGTATTATGTTTGGTTTGTTGATGATCATAGTAGGTGGAACATTTTTTATTTTATGAAGAACAAAAGTGAAGTGCTTGAATGCTTCAAAAAGGACCTAGCACATATGGAGTGTCATGTAGGTAGATCATTGAAGAAACTCTAATCTAATGGTGGGGGAGAATGCTTCCCAAAGCAATTTATTAGTTCTTGTAGGATAAAGGCATCAAAAGGGAAGCAACTACTAGGTATTTTCCTCAATTGAATGTTATTACAGAGAGAAGAAACAAGACCCTAGTTAGATTAGCAAGAACAATTCTTGAAGAGAAGAACCTACCACCCTATTTGTAGGAAGAAGAAATCTCAATTCTTGTGTATCTTTTGAACAAAATCCCATCCAAATCTTTTCAAAAGTATGACTCCTTATGAAGCATGGAGTGGTAGAAAACCAACTCTAAGTGATTGCAAAGTATTTTCTTGTTTAGCCTTTGTACAAGTACCTTCACAAATGAGAGGTAAACTTGATGAAAGGGCAACTGAGATAGTATTCGTTGGCTATGACTCAACTCAAATGGGTTTCAGGTTCTATAATCCACAAGCAATGATGTTGTGTTTGAACAACACATGTCATGGTATGATGAGGACAAGAAAAAGGTAAATCTACAATACAATCTTGATTCTCATTTCCATCCATTAGGTAACAAGCATGATACACAACTCCAAGATCAAAGAAGTGAGTTTGATGATTAAGATGAGAAGGAACAAAACTATAAGACTTAAAGTGTTAGGCCGCCATATTATTATTTTATAAATTTGCAATTATTTTGGGTGAGTCTCCATAATGGCATAACTATTGTAACCCTTTCTTACATTAATACAAAAAGGTTGTAATTGTGTCATTCTGGGGTGTAGTAGAGATGCATGGCAAGTCTGCTCGACTATGCATGGTACAGCAATCAAGTGCAGACCTGTGTTTATTCAATTTTGTGCCTTTCTAGAGTCTTGTTCTGTGTCCTGGAGTAATAGATAAGTGATTTATTTTGGATTGAAGCAATTAGTTGATTGCTTAGTATAAGTCAATTTGGTAATAGTTTATTCACATGACAATGAGTGGGGTGATAAATATTTTTGATTAAGTAATGCTTAGAAGAGGGTATTGATCCGTGATTAAAATTATGAATATAAGTAACATAAGTCCAAAGTGCTAAGATGTGAATACGAAGATGCTACCTTAGTAAATGGTGGTAGTGATTGATTAATTTCTAGAGTGGAAAAATATTATAGGGCCTCTGGTTACAGACCCATGTCCATCCCAAGAACCTTGTAAGGCACTCTTTTACTATAATAGTATTTGATATAGTTGATTAGGATAGAGAATTAACATTGGTGTCGATCATGGGGCTTGGAATATAGTTCATGACAGAAGCTTAGGATATAATTTTGAGTGGAGACCTTGTTCTACATTCTTGTGACGTATTTAGGAAAAACCTATCCCAAATATGAGAATGGTAGACATCCTTGGAGAGTAAACAATACATTAGGGACACCACCACACAATAATATTGAGGGGGATTCATCTAAAGGGGAAGGTGTATCACAAACCAACGGAGTAACACCACACTATTTCTTTAGTTCTAGGTTGCAAAGCATACCGAAACTAAGTCTAGTACAATTCGATGAGAGTTCGGTGACCGGTACTGGCACCAAACTTAGTGACAATCTCGTGCCTTTCGATAGGTTTTGTGTTTGGTGATAGTTCTGAATTTGCTGGTGCTCTGATATCAACAGAATCAACTTAACAAGTTAGTGAAGATACCGATAGACCTATTGGAACTATTGAGAAAACCAATTACTTTACCCCTAAACCAAGTACTCCTATTGAGCAATTTGTTCAATGTGAGCCCTTAAACTCATGGAGTAACATGAAAGTCCCCATCTTCGATTACCTATCAAAAGGGTGGGATCCAACATGCATATTAAGACTTCAATTCTTAGATAGCTCATTTCTTAATCTCAAACCAATAAAACCAATAAATAAAATTGAACCAAAGTAGTTAGGGGAATCAATGGATAATTGTGGAGTAGATTAACCTGAAGAATCACTATACACTTGTGAGTTTAAACAACTAGTGGACCCCAATCTAGAACCCATGGCTGATAACTAGAATTAGTAGTAGTAGCAGCAACAACATGGCGCTCAATGAAGGCAATCCACAATGTGAGTCATCAATGGGAAAGTTTGTGGCTTTCGCGATGATGACCTAGACATGCATGCTTGCATGCTTGAAATTAATTATGCAGTACTCAACAACTCGGACGACCCTGCATACAAGGCCATAGTGTTTCAATCAATCTAAGTGAATGAAGCAGCATGTTGGTTGATTGAGTTTGACATAAACCATTTCGCACTATCTGATGATGTCAAGAATGCCTTCTTACAAGGATTCAGACTAAAGGAAAATGTGGCAAAGACATTTGATTATATGTAGAATAACCATTAGAAAATGCATCAAAGCATGCAAGAATATGCAGCATTGTTTCGCAGTTACTTAAGACAACTACCTCAAACCCATGCAAATCTCTCGGATGATGTGATTACACATTGAATTATCAATGGACTAAATCCCTAGCTAAGATAGGTTATGATTATTCGTTGCATTGGAGGAATGACTTTAGATCTAGTCATAGCTATGGCATTGCCGTTAGAGCATAAGGTTGGCAACTTCATAAAATACCTAGAGTGGCTCAATTCCACCAAAGTAAAAATCATGATCTGTTGAAACATGTTTACTGCATAAAATGTAAAAACCTGGGACATGTAGCAATAAACTACACCCTTAATAAAGTCTATTGTGCTATCTCTGATACTGTCACTCATTCAACAGATAATTACCTCTAGAATTCAAAGACACAAAAGAGGCTGGTTGTTAATGCGGTTTTTCAAGAGCAAGGACAACCAACCACAAGCTATGTACCCCTTCATTTGAGAAATATGACCTATCCAACTTACAACAGTTACAAAGGAGCTCGCATAGGAAATTTTGGGCAAACTAGGTGGAACTAGGGGCAAACAAGTAACAGTATGGATTTAACTCCACCTAGATGCCATTTTTTGGGGACATAGGCCACATACATCATCATTGTAAAGAAGCCCCCGAATAGGATAAATGGAAAAATGATCGGTAGAGTCTAATGGAAAATATGGTCCATCACACTATTAGATACGCAAACTCTAGCAGTGCACACCGGATCTGATAAAACCCTCCACCCGATTGCCAAAGTGTTTGAGCCATGATTAAAGGAACAACATCAAAACTTTGTCAAAACATCTAGGTGGGCTATAAAGGAACGACCAATTTTCTTTCACTCTGCATCTCTGATGTGACAAAGAGTTGTTCAGTCATCAATATCTACACCAAAGGGAGTACTAGTACTTCTACCACTAGGACATCTTCTAACCCTTGTTCCGTATATTCACCAACAATTTTAGCAACAGATTGACCCAAGTTCAACCCGAGCACTGGCTACTACTATCGTCAACCCGGAGAGTAACTCTATAGTTGATCACGTGGTACCACTCATCATTGTATTTTTTAAGAATCACAAGATTTCATAGGTGTTTATTGATGGAAAATTGAGAGTTAATATTGCTACTTTTGCAGTTTGCAAAAAGCTCGAGTGGAATTACATGGAACTGGTTAACTTTTTTGTTCGTAGGGCTCATGAGTCACGCGTCCATCCGGTAAGACTATTGCATAATATCCCTATTACATTATAGGGTGCAATATTCAAAATGACTTTTGTTGTTATGGACTTACCAGAGTCCAGCTTCGATTATAATTTAGTATTTGGATGACCATGGCTTAAGCAAGACATGGTTTTGCAAGACTGGTCTTCATAAGAACTTATCTTTTTTGATGACATGAAACCTTATGAGATTCATCAACGAACATATGTAGTGGAGCTTGTACCATATGGTAGGGGGCTTGTGTGATGACAAGGAGGAAGCTTTTTTTAGTGCAAATTAACATTTTATTTCTCTAGGAATGATAGATCTCCAACAAGTGTTGGACCAATGGTCTCCTGCGGTCTCTTTGGTATGCCCACTAGTGGATGATGCTATTAGTGATACCAAGGAAATTATAGGAACCAATGGATATTAAACATCTTTTCCAACCCGAGGATGATTCTTCTACCTCACAACAATTTTGTGTGCCAGAAGACCAATTAGTGAGTTGCCACGTACGTGATGATACTAAGCCACATGCGGTTAAAATCAAAGCTGCCCTGGCTCCTATTTTTCAAGAAGATTTGTTCAATTTATTAAAAGAATTTATAGATGTCTTCACATGGGACTATCGGAACATAAAGGGTCTAGATCCTTGCATTACTAGCACCACGTTGTTTAAAAATTGGATGCCAAACCAATCAAAAAATAGAGTTACCGTGTGAATCCTAGTTATGCTAAAGAGGTGAAGAAGGAATAAGATAGACTATTAAAAGTCGGATTTATTGTCTCATGGAGCATCTTGAATGGATTTCTCCTATAGTGATCGTTGCTGAAAAGAAAAAAAAATTATGAATATCCATTGACTATTGCAAATTGAATGTCGATATGATGGTTGACCCTTTTCCATTCCCTTTGTTGGATAGTATGTTGGATGATGTAGCTAGCCATGTTGGAGTTAGACGTTTGCGGAAGCATGCGAACAACACAAGGAAGAAGAAGAAGAAGAAGAAGAAGAAGCTTGGAGCACAACACACAATAGTGAATGTACTACTACTAGAATGTACAAAGATAAGTAACCTGTTAGGGCTACATGCATATATACAAGCCAAGGGAAGAAATCCTCCTAAAGAGGGAAAAAAGTGCCCCGGTGGTCCTAGTGTATTCACACACATCACTACCTAAATATATCAACAAATGCACCTCGAGAGTGATGTAGTGAGAAAAGAGTTTGAAATCATGTATAAGGAAGTGCGAAGCTATGTGGAATGAATCCACAAAAGGAAGTAAGCCCAAAGCTTTGTAGAAAGCTTCAAACTTCTCCCTAGGTAGAGCCTTCGTGTAAAGCTCTACAATGTTCTCCTTTGTGGGCATATATGCCAAGCTGATCTCTCTAGCAGAGAGCCTCTCCCTAACATAATAATAATGCATCGTAATGTGCTT
The DNA here is from genome assembly GCA_020310875.1 of Ceratopteris richardii. Taxonomy (NCBI): domain Eukaryota; kingdom Viridiplantae; phylum Streptophyta; class Polypodiopsida; order Polypodiales; family Pteridaceae; genus Ceratopteris; species Ceratopteris richardii. The sequence continues at coordinate 2,713,648 of CM035437.1, read as the reverse complement.
AGTGCAGGCATGGAACACAAGGTTTGTGACAACTACCAATCCACTTTGACTCTCAGCGAAGATGGTCCTGTTAGAAGACTGACCAACACCCAAATCAGCCATAAGGCGTCTTAGCCACACACACTCAACAATTGTTGTGAAAGCTGCCATCTACTCAGCCTCACAACTAGAAGTGGCCACAGTAGGCTGCTTCTTGCTCAACGAAGATATGCATCAGCTACCAAGGGTGAAGCAAAAACCACTAGTGGACATACGAGTGTCATAGCACCCATCCCAATCAGAGTTAGAAGAAGCATGCAAATGTGGTGGTAGTGATCTTCCCTTGGGATAAAACAACCCAAGTATCTGGGTACCACTCAAGTAGCAAAAGATGCGTTTAACCGCTAGCCAATGCTTGACAACTAGGCAATGCATAAACCTGCTCATTTGTGGAACAATAAGCTAAATATCTGGCCGAGTAATGCATAATTAAATCAAGCATTCAAGAGCCTGCTGATAGAGAACAACATCAAATGCATCTCTAGCATCATGAAGACTCAATCCTAAACCTATCTCCATAGGAGTGGCAACAGGTTTACAGTCCTCAAGGCCAAAATGCTAGAATAATGTGTCAATATATTTCGTTTGACACAAAGTCATTCCATCATCAACGTGCGTAAATTCAATGTCCAAATAATGATGCAAATGCCCCAAATCAGGCATCTCACATGAGGCATGCAAATCAGCCTTGAAATTAGCAATATGCTTTTCATGAGGACCAGTGAGCAGTATGTCATCAACATAAACAAGAATGATCAGAAGCACATCATTAGCACGCTTAACATATAAGGTGCTTTCAGTTGGAGTGTTCTTGAGACCATGTGCAATCAAATAAGCATGTATCTTTTCATACCAAGCACATGGTGGTTGCTTTAAACCATATAATGTCTTCTTTAACGTGCACAACTGATTTTCATGCCCTCTTTACACAAAGCCACAGGATTGAAAAGCATACAGTTCTTCATGAAAGTCACCATTTAGAAATGATGTTTTAATGTCCAACTAATGTACATTCCAAACATGATGAGCTCGAAGGGCACAAATGCTACAAACAATAGTCATTTGGCAAGTAGGAGCAAAGGTTCCATCAAAATCAATGCCTCTTTCCTACGCATAACCCTTTGCAACCAACCTAGCCTTATACCTGTCAATGGTTCCATCAGGTTTACACTTCAGCTTGTAAACCCACTTAGTTACAATGGCCTTCTTGCCAAGAGGCAAGTCACATAAAGACTAGGTACCATTTTTCATGATAGCATCATATTCAGATTGCATTGTAGCCACCCAATATTTAGAATTTTGGGCTTCATCAAACGAAACAACTTCAATTTCATCACAGAGACTAGATGCAACCATAGCATAGCAATTTGATGCAAAAGAGGCACTATGAGAGCCTGAATGAGTACAATATGATAGAGGTGCATCTAATTTGTTGTCACACAAAGTTTGCACTAGCCATTTTGGCATAGTTTTTTCCTCCTTAAAATCAGCTCTCTCGTCAACAAGTGCATCATGCAAATCTACATGAGAAATGGAATGATCTGCATCATCAGATGAAACTTGCAATGGTTGCAAAGTTGCCTCAAATGGAGAAGCACTAGACTATCCACCTGTAAAAAGAGCGAGCAAAGTATCATACATGTCGTTCGAGCTAAGAGATGTCTCCTTCGTACATGAAAGTAAAGGATGAATAGCATCTTCCACAAAAACAACATCATAGCTAACCAAAATGTGTTTATTTTATGGATGATACAGATGATAACCTTTGCTTTCTAAGTTGTACCCACCCAATGAATATACATTTCACTACTCTATCATCCAATTTTCTAAGATGTTCTTCAGGCACTAATGAATATGCCAGGTTACCAAAAAACACGTAGATGAGTAAAAAATGGCTTGCGATCGTGCCAAGCCTCATATGGAGTGATAGACTACAACGCTTTAGTGGGACACCTATTAAATACATATGTTGCACACGTAACAGCCTCAAGCTAGAAACTTTGTGGTAAAGCCTTACTCTTGACCATACACCTTGCCCGCACTATACGATAATGTTTTATCCCACATTCAACCAGAAATGCATTAAAGTTAGAAGACATATATCACCCCCTTGATGAGAATGGAGGGTGTCTATTTTACATGCTGACAGATTCTCAGCCAAAACCAAAAACTATTTGAAGCACATTAACACTTAAAACTTTTCTTTCAGCGGATATACCCATGCATGCTTGGAAAAATAATCAATGAGAATCAGAAAGTAAAGATAGTTTCCAAAAGAAGGTGTTTGCATAGGACCACAACCTCAACTTTCTGTGGGTATGGCTTGCAGCCATAGTGTCCACACAGATGCCCTACAATGAGGACCTCATCAACGCCAAAAACAGATTTCTCTAAAGAATGTGTTAGCCCCACATCTTCAAGTCTCTCAAATATTTTCTCATTGTCAGAAATATTATCATTAACAAATGTTCTGCACCCAGAAGCATATAAGATCACATCTTTCACTCTTTTGCCACATACCTTTATAGGAACATCATCAATAAATGGCATAGTCATTGATGGTATAAACTCTCGTAAAACCAGATTCATGGCATTCATCATTTGAGCCATAAAATTCGTCGCTCCTTGTGGCAAAGTACACATGCGTACAAGGCCCAATGGAGTCTTTATGGTCATGATATCTCTGCTCTCCATAGCCAACTCAAACTAGTCATAAATTGAATACAGATCACCATAGAGTAGATGGAATGGCCAGCAAACACCTCAGCAAACGCCTCAACAAACTCATCAACTATGGGTACTATCGCTACATTTCTAATTGTGACTTTATTCACAGGCTAGAGATCCTGTATAAAACGAAGTTTCCCATTTTCTTAGGCACTGTAAACCACGTATTCGAATATGGAGCTGAGGAGGGTTCCAATATCTACATGGAAATTTTTTCCTTTAACAGCCTCATCAGCTCAGGCAAGTGAGCCTTTGGGATTGGTATAGGCCGGATATTCCATGGTATATGTGGCACTGTAAATATAATCATGGGAGGTACTTGTTTCGGGTGTGCACACCCTATCTCATGTGGGAAAAGTGCAAATGCTTTCCCATGTTTCTTCATGACTTCAATGAACTTCTTTTTCTCTTCTTCTCTCAGGAATGATTTTTCTTCAAACTTGATCTTTTTAATAGTCTCACCAGTAAAATGATGCCCTATGAGATCTCTTCATCTTAGCATAGGGTCATCTAACACTCGTAGATACTTCTCATGACTATTTTCTAGCAATGGTTGGGCTATAGGTTTCACTTTCTTGTCAATAGTCTTATACTTCGTGTTTACATTTACTACATGCTCTCTCATGAACACATCAATCATCTCATACTCTCGGATAGAGCCAAGCATAATGATTTCTGACTTCACACTCCTCTCAAATGCCTGCTCAAGCTCTTCTAGAGTAGTCGAACTCCTCTCCAACTGGATCACATCCTCTATCCTCTTGTCAGGTAACATGATTCCTAAATCTTTATAGTGTCTTTAATGAATTTTTCCGAACTTATTTGAAACATTCTCTTTCTGTAAGCACAAAAACTTAAATGCAAATGAATAAATGGAAAACTCTCAAAATTATGTAGAGAATCGCGCGAGACATCAAACCAATTCCAGCTATTGTCCCACTCAATAGTGGATCCTAATATAAATTTTGATCAGCAGAAGTGCCATTCTCTCCAACATGCATACACTCATCATGATCATGAGAGTTAATAGGTCTCTTTCTTATATTCTTTCTATTTGTTGAGTGATTTGGGCACAGTATCATGACTTGCAAAGAATGAAAACCAGATCTAGAACAGATTCGTGCATAGGCAGACCCGTCATCCATTGCCTTAGTTTCCATTCGCACTTCAACTATAAAGGGAAATGAAGACAATGTAAAGTTCACTTGTGAACTACTTCTTGTGACTTTTGAAGACTTTACTTAATGTAAAAGTGAAAGAATCTTAAATGGTTGAGTCCTCTTGATCAAAACGGGAAAGAGGAGCCACAAATTCGTGATTTGTGGTAGATAGAGAATCAAATCAATCACCAATTGATTGGAGAGTGATTGAGGGAATTTAGCCTTCCAAGCTCAACTTTAAATAGATGGCAGCTTTAGTCGTGGTTAGAGAGACCTCAGAGAAGACCTTGAAGAGCTGAGCCTTATGGCATATCAAGGTGTGGTTTCAAGGCACACATATGTATCAGTAAGTCCGTTGTGTTGTAAAATCAATATACTTACATTTTCATGATCATTTGAGTTCATTTTTCCATGTTCCTATGAAGTGTACTACTCACTGCCATATCTCTCAATTTTCTCGGTCAGATTGCAGAGATGGTTTCTCTGATCTTGGTGAATCATTTTTAGTGATTTAACTTGGTAAAGTTAGCTCTATAAGATCACTATATGCTCACCAATTTGCAGTTCATTTGGGTGTTTCAATATTTAGTTATGTTCAGTTGAAGTCAACCCTTTCTCTTCACTTTCACTTCTCTGTCAGGTACCCGACTTTTTTACTCATCTTGTTAGAAATGTTTCTCAGTGTGTACTTACCCAAATTCAATGTTTTAAAATTTTTTGGATTTTTCATACTGTCTAGTATTAGCATACAAATGTTCATAATCATTTGATTCTTAAAGCTTGAGGTATGGTCATTTTACTACTCACTAGTCGCATTACTATAGCAGCCCGTGAAAATTGGGATGATGTCATCACTTGTTAAACATAATTCTCACTCTGTTGTTCATTATTTTTTATGAGATTTCTCTTGAAAGTTAGCTCTTTAAGTTAACTAGACTTCCCCAAAAGGAATCAAGCGAAGTGTGGATGTGCTCAGAGAATTATGCAAAACACTAGACAGGTGTATGAACCAAAATAGCATGTTCTTCACCTGTGAGCTAACTCCAACTTATCTGTTTTGATCTATCTTTTTGAGAGTGATCTTCCAAGGTACATAGGGTGTCTAATACATCCATTGGCAAGCTAAAAGGGCCCACCACATACTCCTGGAGTTCATTTGGCTTGTTTAGATCAAGGATTTTGCAACACCTCTTCATCTTCAAGCACATACCTATCCATCTCTTTACAGTGGTATCAGACCAAGGATGGTAGATGGATTTCCTTCATCAATTGACAAATTGGACAAAGGTGACTACTCAGCTTGGTCATTAATAATGGAAGCTTATCTCCAAGGTAGAAGTTTACATGGTTATGTGGCTGGAGATGAAGTTATGTCAAGTTTCAAGAACAAAAGTCAACCAACACAAGAAGAGCAAGAAAGATTGAGCACATGGTGCTCCAAGGATGCAGTTGCAAGGTCTTATCTCCTCAACTCTATCTCAGAGTTTTTGTTGCCTCACATTAGAAGTTGTAAGACATCTCACGAAGTGTGGGATGCACTTGAAGCTTTCTTCTCTTCAAGTACTAAAGCTAGGAAGCATCAACTATGGTTGGATTTCACAACTCTCAAGAAGGCTCCCAAACAAAATGTGATTGATTTTGTCGCAAAGCTCAAGGACATAGCAGATCAGTTGGGAAGCATTGGAGAGGTAATAGACGAAGAGCAAATTGTAAGGCAGGTCATCAATGGATTGAAAGCATATGACAAGTGGGAAGCATTCACCACAGCTATGGATTTGTACATGGACATGCATGTACCTGATTTCAATACACTCATTGGACAATTACTCACTTAAGATGCAAAGGTTATCAAAAATGGAGAAAGCTCTAAAGGTAATCAATCTTCAGCTTTATACACTGATAAAAGCAAGTCCAAAGATAACAAAAGAAAGGCAAAGAAAATGGATGATGAAGGAGGTACATATCAAGTTAACTATGCAGGTAGAGGAAGACATGGTAGAGGTAGAGGAAGAGGAGGTAGAAAAGGCAAGGGGAGATCCCAAGAATCCAAGGCAAGTTCTATTTGTGGACTAAGTAATCATACAACTGAAATTTTCTTTAGGAATTCCAAGAATCAAAGAGGAAGAGGGTACAATAGAGGAAGTTATGTCTACTCAAGAGGAAGGTTCAACAACTACCATGGTAATTACAACAAACTAAAATCATTCAAACTATCAAGGAGTCTACAAAGGAAGGAGAGACTTAAGTAACTACATAGAAGACTCAAACAAAGAGGATTCATTATTGATCATGAACATGGCTATGCCACAAGGTAAATCTGATGAGCATGTTTTCTACATAGATTCAGGTTGCTCCAATCATGTTGTAGGAAATGTAGCTCTCCTATCGGATTTGGAAGATCCAAGCAATAAGCATGAGGTACAAATAGGAGATGACACAAGACATCCTGTGGAGAAAATAGGCAATGTCAAAGCACCTGATGGAAACATCAACCTACTTAGTAAGGTACTCTATGTCCCTAACATTACAAAGAATTTGATAAGTGTTGGGCAGATAGTAGAGAAAGGATTGCAATTCAGGTATACAAGAGGAGGAGCATATGTGGAAGACCCTAGCCAAGGGTTCAGAAGAATAGCAAAGGGAGAAAAGATAGGTAGACTATTCACCTTTGAGTTGCAAGACACAAGGAACATAGCTCTCTTCAATTATGGTAATCAAACAGTCACAGAACTAGAGGTATGGCACAAGAGATTGGCACATATTGGTGAAAGATCATTAAAGCAAATTTGTAGGGACCAAAGTGTACTTGGACTCCTAACTTGTCAAAACAACACATGATTTATAAGTGTAGTGCATGTCAATTTGGAAAGTCTGACAGGTTACCATTCATGAAGAAAGTTTATATGCATGGAGATCCCTTGGAGTTGGTTCATACAGAGGTATGGGGACCTAGCAAGGATGCTTCAATATCTAGATCAAGGTATTATGTCTCCTTTATTGATGATTGTAGTAGATGGACTATCCTAATATTTATGAAACACGAAAATGAAGTTTTTTCATGTTTCAAAAGATATTTGGCTCTGGTGGAGAATCAAACAGGTAAATCACTAAAAAGGCTAAGGTCAAATGGAGGGGGAGAATACTTCTCCCATGAGTTTGATTCTTTTCTTCAAGAAAGAGGAATGAGAAGAGAGGTAACTACAAGGTACACTCCTGAGCAAAATGGAGTAGCAGAAAGAAGGAATAGGATAATTGTTGAAGTTGCATGGTCTACGTTGAATGAAAAGCATTTACCTAATTACTTATGGGTTGAGGCTGTATCTACAGCCACTTACTTGATTAACAGGTTGCCTTCAAAATCCCTTGATGGGATGACTCCATATGAGGCTTGGAATGGAAGAAGACCAAGCTTAGATCATTGTAAAATTTTTGGTTGCATTGCTTATGCTCATGTTCCTTCACAAGTTAGAGGCTAGATGGATCCAAAGGAAGAAAGGTGCATATTCATTGGATATGACCAATCAAAAGGGCTATAGGTTATACAATCCTACCAACAAAGGATTCTTGGTAAGCAGAGATGTAGTTTTTGATGAGAGCAATTCATGGTATGAAGATTCATCTAGGAAGGTCAATTTACCGTATGATCTTGAAGAAGATTTTCCAAAGCTTTGTAGAGAACAACCAAAGATTGAAGAACAAGACACCTCAGAGGATGATGAAGAATCTCTGATGGAAAAGATCAAAGCATGGAAGTCTAAAGGTAAAGCAAAATTGCAGGAACTTGCACATGAGGCAGAATCATCACATCATGGCCTAAGAAGATCTATGAGGGAAAAGAAAAAACCACAAAGGTATGGGATTGACACCTCATTATTAACTAAACATTCTATGTACATAGCACAAGACATAAACCAAGAGGAGCCATCATCATTTGAAGAGGCCAAAGCATAAACAAAATGGAAGCATGCAATGAAGGAAGAAATTGAAGCACTTGAGGAAAGTAACACTTGGGATTTAGTGCTCAAGACTTCATCTATGAAGGTAATAGGCTCAAGATGGGTCTACAAGCTTAAGAAGAATTTTGATGGTTCCATAAACAGGTATAAGGCAAGACTTGTAGCAAAAGGCTTTGCACAAACTCAAGGAGTTGATTATGAAGAAAATTTTTCTCCTGTAGCTAAGATGCCTACAATTAGAGTGTTACTTAGTATTGCTTCTTCCATGAATTTGAAGATACTTCAACTAGATGTAAAGAATGCATTCTTGAATGGTTGTATAACAGAAGAGGTATATATGGCACAATGGCAAACTAAATGGAAGAGAAAATTTTAGAGTTTGCACTAGTGTCAATAGATGCTCTTCCAATAGAACTAATTCCTAAGCTAAAGGATAACAAACCATAGACTTGTTGGTTGATGAAATGTAGAGATTGCATTTTACTACCAAGAAATTCTTATGTATGAGCTAGATGATGGATTTGCACAATTCACAATGTAGTTTAGATTAAACTATTACTTGTGATTACACTCAAGGCTAGGAAGAACTAGAGTGGTATGATGGCAATCCATCATTTAGTCCTACATGGGTTTGTAGTCACTAGTTATGGGACCTTGTTCTATATCTCATGGATTCTATACTTTATTATGTCCATTATGGTATGGTCAAGCTTATGAGCTTGGCACTTTACACTTGATTTTTATACTATTACTCCATAGAGGATACATCTTATGGACTTATATCATTTTGATGATGCTATATGTCATGGGAGTGATAGTTTAGAAGTTGAGCACTCATGGGAGATAGTAATCACCACTCAGACGGTTGCCCACCTTTGAGTGATCTCATCTGAGACTTCTTAAAGGGAAGGATATGGGGAACCAACACACAGAGATGACCATGTACATAGAGTACATGTGGTTGAGGGGAGTTTGAGCACTTTCTTGTACAATTACAGACATTTCATGCACATTCTCTGAGGACAAAAATGTTCTTAATGGGAAGGAAATTTCATATTATGGATGCACACCCTCTTGGGTGAGGTGGCACAGATGCCACCTGGCATCATTAGAGGAGGCATTGTGCCCATTTTGAAAATATAGTAAAATCAAGGCATTTTCTTACAATGAACTAAACGTAGGACCCTGAACCAGGTACTTATAACATGATTCACAAAAATCTCACACAGGAACTTTTATTCTCTTCTACTTGCTCTACTTTTCCCTCATACAGAGTTTTCCTTAATTCTTTTATCTTCACCTTCAAAATCCCATTGGAAAACATGATGCAATTAAGGTCTAGAGAGAGAATATGAAACTTGTCAACCCAAAATTTTTCCTACATGCATAAAATGACCTAATTATTCGTTCTAAGCAGTATCCCCATAATGAAATTCAGAAAGTTCAAAATGAATTATTTCACTAGAAAAGAGGCCTATTACAATTCTTCCCCCCTTTAAGAACTCTGTCCTCAGAGCTGGAAAGAAGGATAATGTGTTAGAAAGTCATCTAAATTCACCCAAATCGAATCTTCTACTGGGTATGAATGCCATTTCACCAAAATTTCTACTATAGATCTATTTCTAAGAAATCTTTCCTTCCTATCTAATATTATTTCCGGTTGAAGCTCAAAAGAGCCATCGTCTTTCAGCTTATAATTGTCCTGCAAAACATGAGCAACATTAGACACATATCTTTTAAGTACGGTGACATGAAATACAGGATGCACATTTAGATATTTAGGTAATTCTAGCAAATAAGCAAGAGATCCGATCTTTTTCAAAACTTTAAAAGCGACTGCATATCGAGGAGAAAGTCTATGATCCTTCCCTAGAAACAAGTTAGATCGGTGAGGATTAACTTTAAGAAATACCATATCATCAACTTGGAATTCAAGTGGTCTTCTCTTTAAATCATAGAACTTCTTTTGTCTTTTCTGAGCTTCTCTTATATGTTTCTTAATTTTTCCAAGTTCTTCATCCATCTTATCAAGCATTTCTTTGGATACTTCTACTTTATTTGGAAAACCCAAAAACCAAGGTGGAGTCAAACAATTATAACCATACATAGCTTCAAACGGAGTCATTTTTATAGATGCATGCCATGCACTATTGTATGCAAACTCAACCAAGGGTAAATATTCACTCCAATCATCCTGCTTTTCATTCACATACATACGCAACATATCCTCAACTACCGTGTTAACCCTCTCGGTTTCCCCATCAGTTTGTGGATGGAAAGCTGTACTCATACGAAGTTGAGTTCCAATGGATTCAAATGTCGCTTTCCAGAAGTTTGACGTAAATCTAGAATCTCTATCAGAAATTATGCTTTTAGGCATTCCATGCAATCGAAATATTTCTTTTACAAAGATTCTTGCAACATTCAAAGCAGTATCAGTCTTTTTCATAGGTAAGAAGTGTGCCATCTGGATGTGCAGAAAAAGGTGCATCATGACAATCATGCAGTATTTTAACTTTTAGTGGAGATTCAGAAGATAAGCATAGCCGATTGTTACAATACAGTGTTCCATTCTGCAAATGAAATTTTTCCTCATACGTCGATCCCCTGTTCGCATTCAAAGCATTCAAAATAGGTGCATAAAAAGGATCCTGTTTTATCTCTTCTTGAATTTGATTGAGAAAATCAGAATTTATTACAGAAACAAGATTACACAAAGGTCTCAGACTCAATGCATCAGCAACCTTATTTTCCTTACCAGCAAGATACTTAATGTCAAAATCATACTCGCTTAATAATTCAATCCAACGCTTCTGCCGGTTGTTAAGCAATGGTTGAGTGAAGATGTATTTTAGACTTTGATGATCTGTTTTCAATTCAAACTTAAACCCTAACAATAGATGTCTCCAATGCTTAAGTGCATGCACAACAGCAAGCATTTCTAAATCATGAGTAGGATAGTTAAGTTCATGCTTTCTTAGTTTTCTGGACTCATATGCGACCACCCTGCCATCCTGTGAAATAACACATCCTATCTGACTACCACTTGCATCACATGCAACCACAAAAGGCTTTCCCATTTCTGGTATTTTCAAAACACAATTCTCAACGACTTTTTGTTTCGATGTTTCAAATGATTTTTGACAGGCATCACTCCATGCAAATCCTACATTCTTTTTTGTTAATTCGGTGAGGGGAGTAGCTATCTTAGAGAAATCCTTAATATGTGCTCTTTTGTATTGTGCCAACCCAAGAAAACTTCTAACATCCCTTACAGTCTTAGGAATTGGCCAATCAACTATTGTTTTTACTTTATCTTCATCCATAAGGATTCCTTCTTTTGATATTACTCTTCCTAGATACACAAGTTTATCCTTAGCAAAGAAACACTTACTCTTTTTCCCATAAAATTTGTGTTCTCTAAGAGTTTGCAAAGTCTTCTTGAGATGTACCGCATGCTCCGAATCATCTTTAGAGTACACAAATATATCATCAAGGAAGACTAAGATGAATTCATCTAGGTAATCGTGAAAAATATTATTCATCAAGCACATAAATGTGGCAGGAGCGTTTGTTAAACCAAAAGGTAGAACCGTAAACTCATAGTGACCATATCGTGTTCGAAAAGCCGTCTTAGGAATATCCTCAGTTTTGATCCTAATTTGGTGATATCCAGATCTTAAGTCAATCTTTGTGAATACGGTCGCTCCACTTAATGGGCCTAATAAGTCATCTATGTGAGGGAGTGGATACTTATTCTTAATTGTTCTTTTATTCAACCCCCTATAGTCAATGCATAATCTGTAAGAGCCATCTTTCTTCTTCTGAAATAAAACAGGTGCACCCCAAGGTGAGACACTCGGTTTTATTAAGCCTTTCTTCAAAAGATCATCTAATTGAATCTTAAGCTCCTTTAGTTCACCAATGTTAAATCTATAGGGTGCTCTAGAATATGGTTCACTCCCTAGATATAGGTCAATGGCGTGGTCAATCTGCCTAGGTGGGGGTATACCAGGCAAGTCTTCTGGAAATACATCGGCATATTCTTTCAAGAGATTTCCTACGTAATCTGGAATATCTTCGTCATTACCTTCCTGATGCAGATTGTTCACATACACTACAAATGTTTTGCAGCCATCACGTGTACCTCTAACTATCTGCATAGCAGAAATAAGAGTAGGCTTAGGATTAAAGACATCACCTAGAATATGAATAGATTCATCATTTAGCTTCACAGTGATCATTCTTCGTTCACAATTAATTGTCGCAGCATTTTCAACTAACCAATCCATGCCTATGATTACATCACTCTGTTTCATCTTAATTACATGGAGGCTTCTAGAAAAGCGTCTATTAGAAAGAGTAAATTCAAGGTTTTCAACATATCCTTTCGTGTAGTGTAATCGTCCATTGGCCATCTCTAGAGGTCTGGTTATCTTCATATTTAGGGCTATCCCTAGATTTTGTACCAATTTGAAAGATAGAAAACAATGGGTACTACCTGAATCGATCAAAAATCTGGTTTTATGCACAGAAATCATACCCGGAATTGTGATTAAAAAAACCTCTGGGAAAGAACTAACCACCATGCAACGTAAAGTAGAGTCAGCACACCTACCCCCATCATCTACTTCCTCAATAATTGTACCCTCCTCGACGATGTTTATCGCTTTTGATTGTGCGGGTCAAAAGACTGCCTTGTTCGGGCACTCATATGTTCGATGCCCTTGCTCCCCGCAACGAAAACACAGACCAAGTCTTTTTGCCCTCTCAATAAAATTAGGGTCTTGTTGCCGCTCAATTGGTTGACGCCTCCTTTGATTTTCCACCGGCCGAGCAGGGTTCTTACCTTGGTCGTTAGAAGATGGAGTTTTCTTTGAATTGTTCATGTTCATTGCAACGGGTCTTTGTGGCCTATGTAACGTTGCAATAAATCTGCTTCTATTTGCCTTCTGCAAATTGAACTTCTCCATCTTCTCAAAGTTCTCAGCCATCGCAACAGCATCAAGAAAATCAATGCATATAGATCCCTTAACTTGATAGCGAAGTTCCTCACAAAGCCCTTCAAACAATTTACTCTTTAGAGCGTTACCACTAACCTCTAATGCATATTTATGAAGACGTAGGAACTTCTCTTTGTACTCATCAACAGATAAGCTATGCTTGTCACTTTCGTGTTGTCGGAAATTGTAGAACTCCATCTTCTTCTCAATATGGTAGTGTGGAGAACAATAGCGTTTTTCAGCTTGTTCTCTAAATTCCTTCCATAGAACAGGACCAGAACGCGTTCAATTCTGCATATATGACTTCCACCATAGCTTCGCGATCCCACGCAGATGCAGGATCCCAACTTTTGCCTTGGACTCTTCACTAAATTATCGAAGGTCAAAGAAATCCTCTAGTTCTTCAATCCATGCCTCAAGATCTTCACCACTCTTCTTCTCGCCATCAAAATCATTTAACTTTGCCTTCTTAAAGACTTGGTTAAGGGCAAACACCTGGTTCCATATCTTCAGAATTGCGTTTTTATTTTTCGCGAGGTACACTAGATGTTCCCGCACCTTCATCTATTTCATCGTTCAGCTCCACAAACAAAGTTGTTGCTCCTTCTGGTTGCTTTCCCCCTCGTTCTTTGCGCAATTCACCAAGAAGCTTCTGAATAAGCTCCTCTTGTTCACGAACCTTTTGTGTTAGACCTTCCATCGTTCCCGCGGATTGATTCTGCTCTGATACCACTTGTAGCGTTTCCTCAATCACAATCTATCCCCAATCACAATCTTTCGATTACTCAGAAATAACAGCGGAGAGAAGAATGCAGAGATTGCACAAGGTAAAAGAAAATCTGATGCGGAAGAGTAGAACAAATATGACGCAGAGAAGGAAGAATTATGATATTATAGATGTCAATCAATGGTTACAGTAGCTTTGGACAATAGCTTCTTGACAAAGCCTCTACCTCCCAACCACCCCCGAGCTATCACAATCGCATTCTCACTCACACTCTCAATCACACTCTCACTCTCACTCTCACTCTCAATCACACTCTCAATCACAAGGTAATTCTCAGATTTCTGTGTGTCCTCCGTGTTGATGCGCAAGCCTTCTTATCTTTTTCCGTTTGATCGCAGTCGTGCTCCCCAAAGAAGTGTGTGATCCACCAAATTTAGAAAAAGTCGAGTTTCTCCAAAACTTTCGCAAAAAGCTATGCGATCGTAGTGTACTTCCTTTCTTTAGCATACCTGTCAAAAATAGTAGAAAAACACCAAGAAGACATATCCGAAAACATACATAATTAGACATGGTGACACGTGAGCATGAGAATCACGGATTTGAATAGAATTAGACAAGCCCTCGTTTTTTTTTAAGTGTTGGAAAAAACGGCACTTTTCAAAGCCCTGTAACTCAAAAACAATGAGGAATTAGGTTAAGCTTGTGAGAGACACTTTTATTCAATTTTTCGATCTGCACAATAGTGTTAGAGACGTTCGAGGTCCAAATCCACCTCCAAATGCCACTTTTGAGCCCTGCAAGGTTTAAAATTCTAGAGAGTAAAATCAAGGCATTTTCTTACAATGAACTAAACGTAGGACCCTGAACAAGGTACTTAGAACATGATTCACAAAAATCTCACACAGGCACTTTTATTCTCTTCTACTTGCTCTACCTTTCCCTCATACAGAGTTTTCCTTAATTCTTTCATCTTCACCTTCAAAATCCCATTGGAAAACATGATGCAATTAAGGTCTAGAGAGAGAATATGAAACTTGTCAACCCAAAATTTTTCCTACATGCATAAAATGACCTAATTATTCGTTCTAAGCATTATCCCCACAATGAAATTCAGAAAGTTCAAAATGAATTATTTCACTAGAAAAGAGGCCTATTACAATGTATTACCATGGATAATGAGAAAATCCAAGAAAAATCCACATTTTGTGTGGATTAGAAGGCTATGATCTTGCATTTAACTTTATGCATGAAATTAAAAATCTTGATTTAGGCCTCTTTTGGGGAGAAAATTAGCATGCACCAAGGGAGGATTTGGTAAGTTGAAAATAGTCCCAAGAATCTTCATATATTGTTATCTGATGTTATGGAGAGAATTTAAGGATCTTTTTGATGGAAGAATGCTTTCGAGAACTCCAAAAGTCACATTTTCACATTTTTTCAACCCCTCCAACAATCCACTAGTTTGGCATGACACACTTCGGAAGGCCATATCTTGGGCTAGAAAACTCAAAATGGATGTGCTATGGCTCGTTTCGAATAGCAAAAGGTGTATTTTTAGTTGAAAGGAAATGTTGGAAAAAATAAAATTTTGCAAGTCTATGAAGGTTTGCAAAGTCTGAATAGTTTTCACCAACTACCTACTGGGAGCCATATCTTACAAATTGGGAAGGCGATTCAGGTAATTTTACTTTGAGACACTTGCAAATGATATATTGGCAGGTCCTAAAAAGTTTCTATAGATCTAAAGAAGGATTACATATGCATTTCTTGGTAAATTTGCATTTTTTTAGAATCATCTGACCATGCATTATGTTTTTGGAAGTGATTTGATGTTTTCGGGTACTTCAAAGCTTATGTTAGGATCTGAAGAGGAAGTTGAAAAGGTCTTGAAGCTCATCAAAAAGGACTGGATGCATGCACTTTCAATACCAAGCCACTTAGGGACGTATGCTTTATACTTCAGGCATTTTACTTTATGTTATGGCATGTTGATATGTACATGCATAGACTAGAATGCATACATCAAATGTTGATCATTGTTTAAATTCTTAAATTATGGATTAGCTTGTTAGGAGTGCACTTTTTGATTGTTCGCAGGAAAGATGGTTACATGAATTACATGGTTATGCACCAAAGAGATTGTTGCTACAATTTGTTTTTATGTTTTTGCAGGTTATGGTGTCGTTGTATGAGTATATGGCATGCATGCCATGGGCTTGCTAAGCCCTATGTTGTAGGATGGCCTCTCTACCATTGAGTTTATGATTAAAATTTTTTGGGACCCCATTTCCTTGGGGGTATGCTATAGAAATTCTCCCACCTCATCGTGTTATACGAAGGGTTTTATATGATGAGGAATTATGTATTAGTTATGGAAGAGAGGAGGAAATGAATTCATAAGTTTCTCTTTTAGGGAAAGGAGAAAGAGGGAATCAGCTTAGAGATCTAGGATTGATCTTGCTCTAGCTTACAGATCCCACTTTAGCTCATCTTCCTTAAAGGGGAAAAGGAAAGGAAAATATTATTTCTTCTTTCGAGAAGAATAAATTATGTCATCCTTTAGATATAAAGGATGTTATCAAAACATCTTTTAGTGTATTTTAAAAGGAATTCATTAATCTACTTTTCAATGTAATCTTCCTCCACATAGGAGTTTCACTCTCCACTACTTTGGAAGGGAAAACATGGAGAATGTATGTGCATGTTCTCAATTATGGATGAGTAGAGCAATTGAATTCAAAAGAATCTCTTTCAAAGGGAAATGGAAAGTGGAATAGATTACACTACCAGAGCTCTTTTTGTTAGAAGAGATTATCGAGAGAGAAAGAGAGAGAATTTTACTCTAAGACAATAGAGAGATGAGTTCATCATGTGGTTAGATTGAGTCTCACCTATAGACTCTACGAACAAGTAGTTATATTTAATTTTAGTGACACTCTCTCACTAGATGAGATGAGCTACTTATTGACATTAGTGAAACTCATAATAGAGTTATGAATCTTTGCTCTAGGGTTTCTAGGAGATAGGGAGATATCTAAGCTATTGGGGTACCAAAGTCTTAGTTGATGCATCATCATGAGGATGATGTGTGAGCATCAATTAGGAAATTGGGTACTTAGGGATTAGCAGAATCTCAAAGGGAATGTTTTTTGCATTCATATGGCAAATTAAAGGGAAGAGAAAGTTTTAGAGTTTGCACTAGTGTAAATAGATGCTCTTCCAACAGAACTAAGTCCTAAGGTAAAGGATAAGAAGCCATAGACTTCTTGGTTGGTGAAATGTAGAGATTGCATTTTACTACCAAGAAATTCTTATGTATGAGCTAGACGATGGATTTGGAGTGTTCACAATGTAGTTTAGATTAATCTATTACTTGTGATTACACTCAAGGCTAGGAAGACCAAGAGTGGTATGAGGGTAATATATCATTTAGTCTTAGATGGGTTTGGAGTCACTAGTTATGGGACCTTGCTCTATATCTCATAGGATTCTATGGTTTATTATGTCCATTATCGTATGGTCAAGCTTATGAGCTTGGCACTTTACACTTTCTTTGTATACTATTACTCCATAAAGGAAACATCTTCTCGACTTAGGTCATTTTGATGATGCTATATGTCATGGGAGTGATAGTTTAGAAGTTGAGTGTACATGGGAGATAGTAAGGACCACTGAGATGGTTTCGCACCTTTGAGATGATCTCATATGAGACTTCTTAAAGGGAAGGATAAGGGGAAACAACACATAGAGATGACCATGTAAATAGAGTACATAGGGTTAAGGGGAGTTCGAGCACTTTCTTCTACCATTACGGACATTTCATGCACATTTTCAAGGATGAAAATGCTCTTAAGGGGAAGGAAATGTCATATTATGGATGAACAACCTCTTAGGTGAAGTGGAATAGCTACCACATTGCATCATAAGACTTTTCATATTATGGATGCTCACCCCCTTGGGTGAGTTGACATAGATGCCACATGGCATCATTAGAGGCATTGTGCCCATCTGCTAGAATATAGTAGAGAGGTGGAGTCTCAAGATAGTCTCCCTAGAGTCTCATTTGTAAGAGACATGCTCAAAACTAAAGCGAAACTCAGATGTGGCTAGGCGGCCAACATCAAGTCTCTTTGTGTGTGTCTAAGAAGAAGTGAAGGACCTTGGGAGACACACGCGAGCAAAAGACAACCCTAATATGTCGCATATGTGATGCTCCCATTTTCCAATGCATAAGTGTGCTAATCTAGCAATGCTCTCAAGAACATTGCTAGAAGCATCGGGAATGACATCAGAAATAATATTGAGAATAGGGTTGTGTTTACGATGCTGCATGGTGGACACCCGGTTCGATAAAATTCACGATCATGTAGTGATAAAAATGTGTCGTGTTAACCGTTACTATGCCCCCATATTCCTTGTAGTGTATGCACGTATTTTGTGAGAGCTTTGAGGAAACTTTAAATTCCAAGAATAAATTTCTAAAAAAAAACAAAGACTAAAAATATGAATGAGAAATGTTAAGGAAACCTTGCTTAATGATCAGATCTATCTAGCTCATACACAAAACAATTTGTGCGCTAGATATGGCATCACAAAGATGAGTGAAATCTCTCAAGCAAGCAAGGGGCTTCATAAGCAAGGGATCTACTAGCTTATTTCAATGCTTGAAGAGCTCACCCACACATGGGGTTAGTAATTTGATGTGCATTATGAGTTCCTATGGATATGAAAGGATTCCATTTAAGCAAGGAATCATGTTTCCTAAATTATAGGCTTTTATCACACCTAAGTGTGATTGATGATTAATAGATGTTGTGAGGGGGATTTAAAATTCTAATTTGATCTTGATTTCTCATGTGTGATTTCTTGCTTTATGTAGCTCCAAGTTGCATCCATTCAATGATCCATTTCTGTATTAAGGTTGAAGCTTGAATTTGAACACTTTGTTGTGATAGACAATGGTCGTTGCTCATAGAGAGCCATCTTTAAATAGAGGCTCTTCTATCGTGGCCTTGGCTTGTAATGATATAGGGTTCTACCATGAGAGATGTGTTTATCTCATGATACAAGAGTGATCTTTTGGGTCGATCTATCTCAATAGAAGGTTTTCATCATGATACATAGACACTCATTTGTTGCAATAATAACGATCTATCACAACAAAGAAGTCTTTATCACGATAGAGTAAAAAATACCATGTATTTCAAATGCACCTAGTGCTTTGGGAAGGTGTTGGGGAGCTCTCTATCATGGTGTAGATGTAACTTTGAAATGATAACTTTTTTGGTCTATCATGACAGAATGAGGCAATCAGGGTATATTGCAAGAGAAGTATATATTACCTATCTGAGCTATCTAAGATGATGATTGGACTTGTTTCCTACAATAAAACATTAAGAAACAAAAAAAATCAATACACAATAATTCGCTCTTGCTCTTTCCCTCTCTTTCTCTCTCACTCACATGAATGCAATGAATGAAGGGGAAAGTCTGTATATAATCAAAGCTTACTTTTTTTTAACAAATTTGATGGTGGATGGCTATGTTATATGGAGGTGATAGGGATGATGATGGATTTTAAAATGAAAAAAATTAACAAAAAATAATGATAATTCACCTACCGAACATTCCAACATTGATACTCTATGCTCTTACCATCACATATGCATCCTTGAGTAATGCTCCCCGACAACCACACCAAATTTCATGTGACTCTAGGACAATGGTGAGTGCCAAGGGTGAGAAGTTCCACCTCCTAACTATCAATCTATAGAGATGTGAGGATGATATATATATATATATATACATATATATATATATATATATATATATATATATATATATATATATATATATATATATATATATATATATATCCATTTATCTATCCATCCATCTATCTATCTATCTATCTATCTATCTATCTATCTATCTATCTATCTATCTATCTATCTGTTGGGTGTGTGTAGAAGTGCGAGAGACACATGAGAAGCACACACAAAGAGCACAAACGTAGCAAGACACACGAAGAAGACGATGGCTGGAATAGCTCTCTCTACTGATTGATGAACTGAACTCAAGTAAGAGCTGAATAATATCCCTAAGTACAAAGTACCACCACATATGAGAGTATCAAGTATGTGGTAACATGGGGAAAAAACCTCTAGCCAGCACTAGAATAAAAAGTGCCCATGTATAGGGAAAAGGTTCACATCAAAGCTACTCAAGGAACAAATAAGTGTAACAAACCCCCCTGGACCGAATGATGTGAACACATACAGGGAGTTACAGATCAGCCCCCACAAGGTAATAAGCCTAAAGCTTTGCGAAAAGCTTCAAACTTTTCCCGTGGAAGAGCTTTGGTGAATATGTCTGCCACATTATCTTGTGTAGGCACATATACCAAATCAATATCTCCTGCATGAAGGCACTCTCTCACATAGTGATAATGCACCTCAATATGTTTGGTCCGTGCATGAAACACTAGGTTTCGTGCAACAACCAAAGCACTCTGACTATCTGTGAGAATATGTGTAGCAGCATCAATCTCCATGCAAAGATCCATCAATAGGCGTCTCAGCCATATACACTCCACTGTAGTTGTGAAAACTGTCGTGTACTCAGCTTCACAACTCGATGTCGCCACTGTAGGTTGCTTCTTACTCAACCAAGATATGCATGAGTCTCCAAGGAAAAAGCAATTACCACTAGTGGACACGCGAGTATCATAACAACTAGCCCAATCACTATCTGGAAAAGCATGCAAGCATGGCTCAACATCTCTGCCATAAAAGAGACCTTAGCTCAAAGTGCCTCGAAGATATCTAAACACACGTTTCACCGCTTGCCAATGCTTAGTGCCAGGGCTATGCATGAATCGACTCAACTGGGAAACTACATACTGTATATCCAGCCTTGTGTTGCATGCATATATAAGACATCCCACAGCTTTTTGATAAAGAGAAGTGTCAAATGCATCACTGGAATCCTCAACTGAGAACCTGAATCCTGTCTCAACTGGTGTGGAAACTGGCTTACAATCCTCAAAGTCAAAACGCTGAAGTAGTTTCTCAACATACTTGGCTTGATGCATAACAATTCCTCCCTCAACGGATACAAACTGGATGCCAAGATAGTAGCTCAAAAGACCAAGATAAGTGACATCAAAAGTATGCTGCAAATCAGCCATGAGAATGTCAAGTTTTGCATCACATGACCCAATCAAGAGTATGTCATCGACATAAAGAACAAGCACTATAAGATCAGCCCCATTTTTGCGTACATAGAGTGTGCTTTCAATCGGACTACATGTGAAGCCAAGGGCAATCAAGTGCTTATGTATTTTGTCATACCATGCACGTGGAGCTTGCTTGAGACCATACAAGGCTTTATGCAAGCGACAAACCATATGCTCTTTCCCTTTCATAGCTTCACATAAACCTCTTCTTGCAAATCTCCATTCAAGAAGGTTGTTTTTATGTCCAACTGATGCACTTTCCAACCTCGATGGGCAGCCAATGCAACCACGATACGAATGGTAGTCATGTGTGAAGTAGATGCAAAAGTTTCCTCATAGTCAATGCCATATTGTTGTGTATATCCTTTGGCAACCAATCTAGCTTTATAGCGATCAATGCTACCATCAGATTTTCTCTTAATCTTGTAAACCCACTTTGTACCAATGGCATTCTTTCCTTTTGGCAATTCACATAACTCCCAAGTACCATTCCTATGTATGGAATCCATTTCTGATTGCATAGCACTCATCCATTGTTGATCGTCACATGCATCTTCAAAAGAAAGTGGCTCTTCATTACATGTTGTAGCAATAAGATAATAATCCACAAAATTACTTGATGCATGGTGAGAGCTTGATCTTGTTCTACCAAGTAAAGGTGCACTCAATTTGCTGTCCTGCAAAGTTTGTTTCAGCCACTTTGGCATAGATTGTGCACTCTTGATAGACATGCGTTCATTATGTAAAACATCTTCAATATGTACATCATGCGTGGGCTGAATTTCATGCTCAGTTTCAGCCATATTTTGACGCAAATGTTCAGCCATATCTGGCTCGAAATTTCCAACAGTTTTGACAATTTTTGGCTGAATTTTTTCAGCCATGTTTGGCTGGAAATTCTCTGCATTTTCAGCCCTATTTGGCTGGAACTTTTCAGCCCTTTGAAACTCAGTTGGCTCGTCTACATGGCCATAGTCAAGTGCACCATTTTGGAACAAAGGCATGAGTGTATCGAACACATCTTGCGAGCTAACTGTTGGCAGTTTTTTGCATTCAAGTAGAGGGAAAACTGAATTTTCAGCAAATACCACATCGCAACTCACAATAATTGTGTTTGTCAATGGATGGTACAACCGATATCCCTTACTTTCAGCACTATAACCAACAAATATACATTTCTTTGCCTTGTCATCAAGTTTGTGACGTTGTTGTGATGGCACAAGAGCATATGCCAAACAATCAAACACACGCATATGACTAACCATAGGCTTATGACCATTCCAAACCTCATAAGGAGTGATGACTCTCAATGCTTTTGTAGGGCAGCGATTCAACACATAATTTGCACACATGGCCGCTTCCATCCAAAACTTATGAGGAAGATGCTTTCCTTTACCCATACATCGTGCCATTTCAAGTAGAGTTCTATTTTTATGCTCAGCAACACCATTTTGTTGAGGTGTATATGGCACCGTAAATTGGTCTGAAATACCTCTTTCACAAAGAAAAGCATTAAACTCATGTGACATGTACTCACCACCACGATCCGTGCGTAGAGTCAAAAGCTTTTGTGAAGAAAAATTTTCAGCCATAACTAAAAATGCTTTGAAGCAAGAAAATACCTCATTCTTTGCTTTCATAGGATACACCCATGTATGGCGAGTAGCATCATCAATGAAGGTAACAAAATATACATGCCTCCCAAAAGATGGAGTCTTGAACGGACCACATACATCACTATGAACAAGTTGCAATTTTCTTGTAGTGTGTGTGTGACTATCTTTTGGAAAAGAAGCACGATGCATTTTTCCGAGAATGCAACCTTCACATGCATGCTTTTCAATGGACTCAAGTGTAGGCAAGCCAATAACCATGTCGTTCTTTTGCAAGTAAAGCAAACTATTGAAGTTCAAGTGACCAAAACAAGCATGCCAAATCTCCATTTCAACCATGGAAGAAGTATGAGCAACTAAGGCATTTGAGGTAGCCCTCTTGTATGTAACCATGCGATACAAACCATTACATAATGTACTGGACATCACGATAACATTGCCATTGCTGAAATCATGAACCATACACTTATCATCAACAAAGTGTACATGAAGTCCAGCTTTGGCAATCAACATAACTGAAATTAAGTTCTTCTTGATATCGGGCACATACAATGCATTTTTCAAGAGAATCACACTTCCATTTGCAACCGTAAGCTCAATCTCTCCTACTCCAATGATAGAATAAGGGGCATTGTTTGCACACACCACATGTCCTCCTTTAGGTGCATCTTTCAAAGAGGCAAAAAATCTTTTGCATGATGTTATGTGCTTTGAAGCACCACTATCAAAGAACCAATCCGAATCAGCCTCACTCACAACCATACATTTAGAATGTAAAGAAGCATCATAATGACATGTAACAACACATGCCCCAAAACCTTGAGCCATGTTAGCTTCATCATTCTTTGCATTTGCTGAATTTTCAGCAATAGACATGCCTGATTCCTTCTTCTTTTCATTGCGTTTAGCAAGCTTTCTACACTCATCAATAGTATGACCAGCCTTCCGGCAATATTTGCATCTCTTCTTCTTTTGCAAATCACCATCATTAGAGGAATGAGTGGAAGAGGAAGCTTCAGGCTTTGGTTTTGATGAACTTAAAGCTGAATCATACTTGCTTTTTCCCTTTTGTGAGATAGCAAGTGCTTGCGTTCCCTCAATCAGCCCACTCCTATTCACTCTAGATTGCTCTTCTTGCAAAAGAAGAGACACAACCTCATCAAATGCATACATATTAGGATTTCCTTTTGCAACCAAATGGAGTGTAGTAGCAAAGCTTTGAAAAGATTCCAGTAATCCTT
>CM035437.1:2674945-2684945 GCA_020310875.1 Ceratopteris richardii | reverse complement strand
GTACTAAGCACGATTTGGTTGTACCAACTCATCACTTGAAGTGTCCATCCATCTTTCCCAACAATGGTATCAAAGCAAAGCTAAGGTAAAATGGATGATGGTTTTCCTTCTTTCATTGATAAATTGGACAAGAACAACTTTTCTTGCAAGGAAGGAGCCTCTATGGATATATCTCAGTAGATGAGGAGATGCCCATATTCAGAAACAAAGGACAACCTACAAGAGAGGAGCATGAAAGATTCAACACATGGTGTGCCAAGGATGCATTAGCAAGATCTTACTTACTTAACTCAATCTTTGATTTTCTTCTTCCACATATTAGCAACTGTAAGACATCCTAAGAGACTTGGGAAACATTGTCTTCTTATTTCTCTTCCAACACAAGGACCAGGAAGAATCAATTGTGGATTGAATTCATAACTCAAAGAAAGCAACCTAAGCAAGCTATCTCAGAGTATGTAACCAAAGTTAAAGATGTAGCAGACCAGTTGGCAAGCATACGAGAAGAAATTGAAGAGGAGCAGATTGTAGGGCATTAAATTTGATGACAAATGGGAGAGCTTCACAACTACCATGGACTTGTACATGGACATGCAGATTGCAGACCTTACCACACTGATGGGGCAACTATTTATTGGAGAAAACAATCTCCAAATCCACTACTCATAGCCCTTCATATTTCTCATAGAGAATACATCAGAAAAGCTCGTATGCATATGACCCTACTAGTTTTCTTAGAATTTCCATAGAAGCTAAAGCATATAAAACAAAAAGGAAATAAAAGAAAGGATATAGATCCTTTACAAATTATACTCCTTAGATCATGGCCATCGTATGGATACATCAACCTTAAATCAAGGAGTGACTTGCAGTTTATGTTTTTTAGAACGAAGGCAAAGCGATGAACTTCACCGCTTCATATATCTGTATATAAATCAATGACATTTTAATAGCAAGATTGGGCGACGACATGTTTTCTTATGACATATCTATACGATCGTCTGCCCCATTGATTCTTTGTCTCTCTTTATCACATCTAGCTCATCTCTGCATCCATACTTCACTTGCCTAAGGTGTTGTGTAATTACGCACAACAGTATAATAGTCAATCTCATAGCGCAACTGATCATGCAATTAGAACGTGGGCCACTCATGTATTCAGTTGTTTACTACTTATGTATTCAGTTGTCTCGGGTCGAGAAAATGTAGTGATCCATTACTCACACTATAGTGTCTGTATAGACTATGTGTGTATATTAATATATTCAAAATACTCGCAATATTTTTTCTGCGCTCGTTGATGTATGTTTTGATGCTACGTAATCGTCAATGAGATGGTCACACACACACACATATATATATATATATATATATATATATATATATATATATATATATATATATATATATATATATATATATATATATATATATATATATATATGTTCAGTGGTTCTGAGCGATGAATTCAATATATATTTTTATGCACTCCGCTCATTGCTGTACATTTCAGTTGATGCTACATAATCGTAGATGAGATGCTCATATATATGTTCATTGGTTCTGAGCAATGAATTCAATATATCTTATATACTAAGAAGTCAATTTATGCATACAATCACAACTTCGATCTTCGTACACTGACGTCGAGGATAAAACTAGTGAGTGCAGACACAATATACAGTCGATATAAATATACAATTAGTTTTGCATCAAAGTACACGAGTTATTTATGCTACGGATGAAGCCTTGTAGATGTACATGACTCTAAACTGATGAAATGTGTAAGGTGCAGGTTCAAATAAACAGGCATCATTCAGGTTGGATTACCGATATAAGTCAAAGCTATGGATACTAGAGAAGTCTCGTTCTCTCTCTCTCTCCCTCTTTCTCTCTCTCACATACACACACACATTCAGCTGCACTGAGGCATTCTCTATTATGCATGAACTGCACTATGTTCTCCAAAAATAAAGAAGAGCACAACTTGTTGAGCTGCCATGAAGAGGCACACGGAAAGCAAGTGGTGCTCCCCAGAAAATATCTTCTTAATTATGTATACAAATTACTACTCTATCGAGGCAAGTGCGTATCTCAATGCTCATCTCTTTCACTGGCGTGTGAACTCTGCCCCTCAATGCTCATGGTTGGCTTCGTGAGATGGAGACAACGTGTGCACCGCTCGCTGACCACCTTTACAAGCAGCACCCTTGCTTACGGTTAGAGATGTGCCGAGTCTCTCTTGTTCCACACATTTTTTTTTGCAGAAAGCAAACACCTGTAGCTTATCTCTCTCTCTCTCTCTCTCTCTCTCTCTCTCTCTCTCTCTCTCTCTCTCTCTCTCTCTCTCTCTCTCCGCATTGCAAATTGCACGATCATCTATGGCTGTCGGAAGTCATCGAGAGGAGTCTCTCTACATTCTCTCTCTCTCTCTCTCTCTCTCTCTCTCTCTCTCTCTCTCTCTCTTTGTCGTTCTCTGTGTGCACGCACATCCAGCACCTACAACAATCATTTCTCTCTCTCTCTAAACCTTACCTGTAGAAAATCATTAGCTCAATCAATCAACACTATTCTTATTTATAGGCTTTAGCTATGCCTGCACATCACCCAATTTTCCATGCATACACACTTAGTTAACTCACACGCACACCATATACCTAGTTAACTCAGATGCACACCATACACCTAGTTAACTCACATGTACACCACACACCTACACTCCTTCTCATGCACGTACATGCACACCTCACGAATGTGTTTTTTATTGTTAATTTATTATTAGTATGGACTAAGTAAGTATTCATATAAACTAATATATATTACATTAAATACATTAGTTATTAATTAAATTATCTATTATCTAATATATAATGTAGCTAATATATAATAATGAGATACATTAGTTATTAGTTAAATCATATTACCTATCATATAATGTCACTAATATATATTAAATAAATCCATTAATTATTATTCAAATTATTTCTTATAATTGACACATGTATATAGATATAGAGAAATATCCCACATATGCATATATGCTTATCTATTATTAAGGTTAACACGTACAAACATATATACTTATAGCATTCATTCATAAGGTATGACATCATATATCCTTATGGATCCATACACTTTAATATCTATAATATGTTTCTATAAAGGTTAAAAACACACATATCTTTATACAAACACACACTTTAAAATACACTCTTTCCATGCTCATACATATGGTTATATAGATATAGTTGCTCACATTTACATGTCTTTACATAAACTTACATGGGTACACACACAGGGTTGATCCCACATGCCACATACACTAGGGGTTCCTTTAATTACATGTAAGTAAGCACTTAGGGTGGAACTCACACATAACACATAAACCCACATGCCACATACACTAGGGGTTCCTTTAATTACATGTAAGTAAGCACTTAGGGTGGAACTCACACATAACACATAAACAGACATACTTATCCATTCACATAGACACATTCATAAACTCGACTGCACATAGATATTTATCAACATAAAAAACATTTGCGTAGACATGCATAGGCATACAAGACTAGAAACTTAATTGGACTCATACAGATATATACCTATCTTTCACATCTACATGAATTCATGCATAAACACAAGCATATAAATCCATAAACAATACAATACATTATTATCCTTGTTGGGAAAGATGGATGGACACTTCAAGTGATGAGTTGGTACAACCAAATCCTTCTTAGGACTAGCCCTTTGTGACTTTAGAGTTGATATGTGCGCCCTCTTAGCTTTCCAATGACACCCTTAAAGTGCCTATGTACTTTGGAAATGATGTGAGAAAAGATTGAATAAAACAGACTACTTCCAAATAGAAGAATCCAAGAAAACCTTCTATTTTGGATCATACACCTGCTGCTTGTAATGCTTAGTGCTACCAGTATAGTAGGAACTGCTTTTAGAGATATCTACTATTCATTCCACTAACTAACAAGTCCACGACTTTTTGGTAGGTGATTACAAATATTCTCAAGTAAAAAAGAAATGACTTTTACAAAAGTAAAGGGATAAATTTCCACTAGCAATGACTCCCATGGAAATTCATATCTTTATGACTCTCAAGCCAAATGTGTGGGACTGAACTTTGTACCAAGAGCTCCCCCTCAAGCCAAACATTTTGGCTTAGCCTTCATCTTTAATCTTCATGAATATCTTGCAATCCAATCATTGATTGAAACCTGCAAAGTTTTGTACCATCTAAAGCTTTAGTCAACAAATATGCACATTGCATACTAGTTGATACATATGCCAAATGAATATCCTTGCTCAATAGCTTCTCTCTCACATAATGATAGTGGACCTCCATATGCTTGGTCCTAGCATGATAAATAGGATTAGCTGCAAGGTGTAATGAAGTTGTATTATCTCCAAAGATCATTGGGGATGTAGTGTGCGAACCTAAATCTGTATACAATAATTTGATCCATATAGCCTCTTGAGCAGCATTGGGCAATCCTCTATACTCTGCCTCTGTAGAAGATAAAGCAATAGTAGGTTGCTTCTTTCAAGACCATGATATTGGCTTATCACCTACAAATGAAAGGTATCCTGAGGTACTCCTCCTATCATCTTTGCATCTTGCCCAATCTGCATCTGAATAAATCTTAATATCCAAGTCTGATGTATAAGGGAAATACAAAACATGATGTTGAGTACCCTTAAGGTACTTCAAGATCTTTTTGGCAGCCTCCAAGTGAGGTGCCCTAGGCTTATGCATAAATTGACTTAGTACACTTACTCAATAAGCAATGTCTATCCTTGATAACCTCCAATGTCCTCAAGTACATCACCTTCATGGGCTTTTAATTTTAGGTTTACCTCCATTGGAGTACTTGCAACTTTGGCATCTTGCAAATGAAACTTCTTCAACATATCCTGTATATAATTCCTCTTAGTAATATAGATTCCAGAGTTAGTATAGACTAACTCAAGTCCAAGAAAATGTTTTCGTGATCCAAGGTCACTAATTTTGAACTCCTTCATCATATGATTCTTGATTTGTTTGATGCCATTAGCATCATTACCTGAAAGTATGATATCATCGACATATACACATAGGTATATTACCTCTGAATTACTTCTCTTGATGAATAGAGAAGAATCTGCTTTACTCAGGACAAAACCTTGATCTGGAAGGTATGTGGTCAACCTATGGTTCCCTGCCCTAGGTGCCCACTTCAATCCATAAAGAGCCTTATTCAATTTTCATATGTGTTATCTTGTTTGGGACCTCATAGCCAGGAGGTTGTGAAATGTACACCTCCTCTAAAATCAAGCCATTTAGAAATGCATTTTTTACATCCAATTGATATATGCATTTTTTACATCCAATTGATACATGTTCCAATTTTTTGATGCAGCCACACTTACCAATACCCTGAAGGTTGGAATTTTAGCCATAGATGAGAAAGTTTCTTCATAACCAATGCCTTGGGTTTGTGCAAAACCCTTAGCCACAAGTCTAGCTTTGTACCTACATATTGACCCATCAAAATTCCTTTTGATCTTATAGATCCATCTATAACAAAGTACCTTCATAGACTCCTTCTTTGGTACTAGTTCCCAAGTATCACTCTCCTTGAGTGCTCCAATCTCCTTATCCATAGCTTCCTTCCATTCTGTCTTAGTCTTAGCTTCTTCATATGATGCTAGTTCTTCAATTGATAAATCTTTTGCAAGATAAACAAAGTGTTTAGTAACTAGGGAAGTGTCATACCCATATCTGATTGGCTTCTTACTCTCCCTTTGTGATCTCCTAATTGCTTGGTTGGAAGATTCAAGTATATCTTCCAATTTCTTCATCTTGAGTTTGCCTTTAGACTTCCATGCTTTGAACTCTTCAAGGTTGATAATGACCTCACCATCTGAATTGATGTCTCCATTCTGAGTAGGCTCCTCCTTAGTAAGGCTCGGAAACTCTTCTTCCAAGTCATAAGGTAGTTTTACTTTCCGACATTCACTATCAAACCAAGAGTCATTTTCATCAAAGATAACATCTCTACTGACCATGAATCCCTTGTTTGAAGGATTTTAAAACCTCTAACCTTTCTGATTTAGATCATATCCAATGAAGATGCACCTCTCTACCTTAGGGTCTAGCTTACCTCTTATCTGAGAAGGGATCTGCACATATGCTACACATCCAAAGATTCTGCAATGATCAAGTGAAGGTTTTCTACCATGCCAAGCTTCATATGGGGTCATCCCATAAAGAGATTTGGATGGCAATCTATTTACAAGATAAGAGGCAGTAGATACACTCTCTACCCACAAGTAGTTAGGTATTTTTTTGTCATTTAACATTGACCTAGCTATTTCAACAATCAATCTATTTCTTCTTTCTGCTACCCCATTCTGCTCAGGGGTATACCTAGTGGTAATTTCTCTCTTGATTCCTCTATCGTGCAAGAATGCATCAAAGTCATTTGAGAAGTACTCACCTCCTCCATCTGACCTTAGCCTTTTTAGATTTCTCCCTGTTTGATTCTCAACAAGTGCAAGATACTTTTTAAAGCAACTGAATACTTCATCTTTGTGCTTCATAAAGTACAATACAGTCCACCTATTGTAATCATCAAGGAAAGATACATAATACCTTGATCCAAAGATCAAGGGATCCTTGCTTGGTCCCCATATATTTGTATGAACAAGTTCTAAGTAGTCCTCATGCATGTAGCCTTTCCTTGAGAAGGGTAACTTGTGAGACTTTCCAAACTGACAAGCACCACATTTATAAATCATGTGTTGCTTGGATACATTAGGTATCTCAAGCACACATTGATCTTTGCATATTTGTTTCAAGGTTCTTTCACCTACATGCCCTAATCTTTTATGCCAAATTTCAAGCTCTGATAATGTTTGATCTTTATAACTATAAAGTGCAATGTTCCTTGTATCCTCAAGTTCAAAAGTGAATAGTCTACCTGTCTTTTCTCCTTTGGCAATTCTCTTGAACCCATGCTTGGGATCCTCCATAAATGCTCTATATTGGTTGAATCTAACCTACAAACCTTTTTCCACAATCTATCCAATACTCATCAAATTCTTGGTAATAGTTGGTACATATAGAACCCTACTCAATAGATTTTTGTTCCCATCAGAGGTCTCAACATTTCCAACTTTAATCACTGAGTGCTTGGTGTCATCATCTGTTTGTACCTGATGCTTACCCTTTGGTTCCTCAAGGTCAGAGAGAATAGCTACATTGCCTGCCACATGGTTTCAGCATCCTGAGTCAATGTAGACGAGATGGACATCATTTATACCTCGTTTTGAAGTCATGTTCATAATCAGAAGAAAATCTTCTTGCTCCTCTGTGTAGTTCTTGTAATCCTTTCTGGATTTGTATCCTCCTTGGTAGTTTCTATTGTAGTTGTTGTTGTAGTTGTTGTTGTAGTTGTTGTTGTAGTTGTTGTTGTAGTTGTTGTTGTATCCTTAGTGGTGATTGAATCTTCCTTTTGATTGTATGTATCCACCTCTTTGATAACCTCTACCTCTCCGATTCTTGAAGTTCTTGAAACACTCATCTGTAGTATGATTTGATAAACCAAAAATATTGCATGATGAGGAGTTAGAAGGTCTCCCCCTACCTTGCTTACCTCCTCTGCCCCTTCCTCTTGATGATCTACCTTTCCCTGCATAATTGGCTTGGGAGATAGTTCCTTCATCTTCTACCTTCTTGTTCTTGCCTTTCTCTTTAGACTTATTCTTTTCACTGTATCGGGCAGAAGATTTATTACCTCTTGATGAATGTCCATTCTTGTTGAGCTTGGCTTCATGGGTGAATAGTGTGAGGGGACGACAATAATGCTATAATGCGGAAACGTGTATTGAAGTATAAACTCCAAGAAATAAGTAAAAGTAGAAGTATAATCCCATTCAGGTCAAATCATAAGACTTACGATCAACTTCATTGTGATGTACAAAAGAAATACAACAAAGCATGTAGGATTTCATAAACCACTTTTACTTAATTAATGTGCATTTGAATATTGTCAAGGTTCATTATAACCTTTCTTAGAGATCAAGTATGAGCCAACACATATGTACTGCTAATAAAAAATGAGTTGAATGGCTTATGCAAGTTGCATGAGATAAATGCCAAGGTGGCGATTTACATATATTGAAGTTCAAGAGTAGCTCATTCCCACTAGATAGCAGACTTTTGTAGTATCCATAGCTTTGACTTATATCGGTAATCCTATCTGTTTATACTCATAAGTATATGAGTCGAAGTTGAGTGTGACTTCACTTGAAACCTACAACTATTCAATTCTGCGTATTGCTTCAAACGTTAGTAGCAACCTGAATGATGCCTATTTGTGTGAACCTGCACCATACACATTTCATCAGTTTACAATCATGTACATCTGTAGGACTTCATCAGTAACATAAATAACTCGTGTACTATGATGCAAAACTGATTGTATATTTATATCGACTGTGTATTGTATCTGCTCCACTAGTTTTATCTTTGACATCAGTGTACGAAGATCGAAATTGTGATTGTATGCATAAATTGACATCTTAATATATAAAGATATATTGAATTCATCGCTCAGAACGAAGGAGCATATATATGACCATCTCATCTACGATTATGTAGCATCAATTGAAATGTACAGCAATGAGCGGAGTGCATAAAGATATATATTGAATTCATCGCTTAGAACTAGTGAACATAATATATATATATATATATATATATATATATATATATATATATATATATATATATATATATATATATATATATATATATATATATATATATATATATATATATATATATATATATATATATATATATATACATATATACATATATATATATATATATATATATATATATATATATATATATATATACGACCATCTCATCTACGATTATATAGCATCAAAACATCAAGCAACAAGCATAGAAAAAATATTGCTAGTATTTTGAATATATTAATATACACACATAGTCTATACGGATACTGTAGTGTGAGTAATGCATCACTACATTTTCTCGGTCCGAGACAATTGAATAGATGATTAGTAAACAGCTGAATACATGAGTGGCCCACGTTTTGATTGCATGATCAGCTGCGATATGAGACTGACTATTATACTGTTGTGCGTAATTACACAGCACCTTAGGCAAGTGAAGTATGCATGCAGAGATGAGCTAGATGTGATTGAGACAGACAAAGAATCAATGGGACAGACGATCATACAGATATGTTATAAGAAAACATGTTGTTGCCTAATCTTGCTATTAAAATGTGATTGATTTATATACAGATATATGATTGATTTATATAGAGATATATGAAGCGGTGAAGTTCATCGCTTTGCCTTCTTTCTAAAAAACGTAAACTGCAAGTCACTCCTTGATTTAAGGTTGACGCATCCATACGATGGCCATGATCTAAGGAGTATAATTTGTAAAGGATCTATATCCTTTCTTGTATTTCCTTTGTCTTGTATATGCTTTACGTTCTATGGAAATTCTAAGAAAACAAGTAGGGTCATATGCAAATCATCTATGAGCTTTTATGATGTATTCTCTTTGAGAAATATGAAGGGCTATGAGTGGTGGATTTGGAGATTTTTTGCTCCAATAGCTCCCCTTCAATCTTCAAATTCACGCGATCATATTTGATCCCGTCTCCTTTCTCTTTTTGCTTTCTTTCCGCTATCTCCATTTTGATCTAACTTTTCCTGTACCTTTGAATCTTCTCTTCCTATTTTTGGTTTCTCTTCCTTCTTCTTTGCTTCATCTTTGTTCATGTGTGATTTTGCTTCATGCTCTTCTTTTGATGTAGTCATTTAATAGTTCATGCTCTTCTTTTGATGTAGTCGATTGATTGATAGTTGATGCTCTTCTTTTTTATGTAGTCATTTGCTTCATTGAAGTAATAGTTCTTTCATATGTTGATAATGAATTCCTTCTTGACCT
>CM035437.1:2615604-2630604 GCA_020310875.1 Ceratopteris richardii | reverse complement strand
TACTTAATAAACAACGGCATATTATTCCAGGTTCGGACCATTTCTGGATACGTTTCCAAAAGCCTGATTCTCCAGGTGGGTTGATGGATGGACCCACGCTGAGCACTTTCCGGTATATCATCTGGACCAAATTGTGTAGCAAAGGTGGGAGGTTTGCCACATTGTCGTTGAATCTCCGCGTTGTAATCGGCCAAAAGTATACAGAATGGCACATACTGGTCATTATTGGTGCCTATCCATCTATGGTGAGACATGCTTCTGAAGTATTCAGACTTTATGACGGTCTCTTCTAAGTTCGCTAGTGATTGGATCTGAATTGCCACCCGTTCTTCGTGAGTGTTCGCTGTCCTTTCCAGTGTCTGAAGCCACTCGGGTGCTTCCACTTCCAATGTGTCTAGTCCCTCTGAGGTTCGTCGCCCGCCTCGCATTGGCATAGGAACATACGGTTCCTCGTAAGACTCATCTACCTCAATAGGGACTAGCTCTTCTTGCTCTGGTTCTACCACAGGGGATGGCTGCCTCTCGTATGTCAGTAACCTCTTTTGTAATTCTGCTACCTGCTCGGTTAAGGCCTTTACTTCGTCTGAGGTGGAGGTTGATGGGACACTCTTCGGTTGTTCTTCCTGTTCCTTCAGCCTGCTCTGAAGTGTGTCACGCTCTCTTTCCAAGTCATCATGGGCTTCCAGGAGATCTACATAGCTTTCCAGAATGGTTTTCATCATCTCCGTGGGAATTGCTTTAAATTGCTCTGGATCTATCTCGTGAGGGGAGCCTTCCATTGCCGCTTCCAGATTCTCTTCATTTTGTTTTTGCAGTCTTTTGTTCTCCTCCAGTGCTGTGGCCATATGTGTTCGTAGTAGTGCCAAGTTGCGTCTGACTCGTAGGTTATCGGCCTGGTATACTTCGAGCAAAGCTTCTAGTTGTTTTACACCTGATTCTGTCGATGGTTGTGGTGTCTCCAATAGTGTTTGGTGAGCCTGCTCAAGCGTTGTATAGTGTTGATTCACCTCTGCGTTTTCCTCTTGTAGGATGTGAAATTGCCTTTGTAAGTTCTGGTGGTGTGTTGTCAGTTGTTGGTACCGGCCGTCCAGAGCTTTGTACTCATTCTGGAGCTGATATACACATTGATTTAATGCTAAAAATATGCTATTTACATTAAATAATGCTGGGAGGGGTGAAGATGCAGGGGAAATGGGGGCGGGAAAGGGAGTTGTGGATGATGTGGATGCAAGTGGAGATGTGGGTGGAGGGGGTATGGGAGATGAAGGTGGCATGGGGGGAGGGAGCGGTGCTGTGGCAGGTGATGTTTCCATAGTGTCAATTGTTTGAGTGACAGTGTAGATGGGGATCGTGGGTGGAGTGGATGTGACGTTAGTGAACAGAGTGGTGAAAGTGGGCATGGTGACTCCCCCGAATTGGATCCCCGGAGAGAGTGGGATACCCATGACAATGGTGGTGGTAGTGGACGAGGTGGTGCTAGTGTCATGTGGTAGAGTGAAGTGTGTAGTGCGAGGTGGGGATGGTGGTGACCGTGGTGCTTCCTGATGTTCGTCTGCTTGCGTTGTCTCTCCTGGTGCTGATACATTGATGTGAATTTGTTTCCCAGACCTCCTGGGACGAACGGGAACCCTCTTCTCAAATCTGTGAATGTAGGCCATTGCCTCATGGATGGCCTCATCCAATCCTACTGCGTCGGCATGAAGGTTTATGGACTCAATGAACAACTCGTCCACGCCTTCCTCAGCTAGTAACTGGTTCATGAGCTTCTTGCCCGATTCCAGTGACATCTTGTGCTGTTCTTGAACCAGTTGCATGGTTCGATATAGTCTTTTGATTTGTGCCGAGTACGCAGGGGCACTTGCCAGCTCTGAAAGCTCGTCATATTCTTGTTCTTCGTAGGCTTCTTCCTCTTGTTCGGCCTCTTGTTCCTCTACATCGACTTCTACCTCTTCGGGTCGGGTGGGGGCTGTTGTGGTTGTTTGGGGTTGTGGTCCCTCAGTACGTTCTGTTTCCGTCTCGAGATTAGAATCATAGATCAATCGGGCTACTTCTTCATCCGTGAGGTCATTTAGAGTAAAACCCTGTGGGAATTCCAGATCTGATGGGACGGGTGGGAATACCAGATTAGGCCCATCTGTGCTCGGTCTTGGTAGCCGGATTGTGAATGGCCTAACGCGTCGTGTCTGGGGAGGGGTAATTTCTGGTGTAGTGGTGGCTCCCCTTGGTTGAGCACATGGTAGTTGTACTCCCCCCCTCATCTTCTTTGATGGGGGACCTGCTGCTGATAGTCTTCTTTGGAATTCCTGAGCACGGGGCCATATGAGTGCCCGCTGAATAGGCACATCATAGGCCAGACATCGGTAGATTATTTTTGTGAGAGTGCAACATCCATGAAGCACATTTTTTTGCTTCTTGTTCCACCTTTGATGGGCTAGGTGAATCTGATCTATAATCCAATGTGGTACGTTGATGGGAAGGCTTTCTGTCTCTGCTAGATACAAACTGAACCAAATTTTCTTTGGGGGCATTGTGAATCTTTCCTGTGTGGGAAAAGCAAAATGTTGCATGATGGTCCGCAGGTGAAGCGCAATGGTAGGTGTCATCGCTACCATATCCTTCAGCTTATTAAGATCTTTGTGTTTCATTCGACCTGGCACCATTGTTTCCTTTTCTGTGGGGATGTGCATGCCATACATACCCAATGCTTCTCTTACCAGATTGAGGGTCAACTTGAATCTTTTAAGCTCATGACCCGGCAGCAGTGATGGCAACACAAAGGTGCTGTCGCCTCCCTTGGCCCTGCTTGGCGTGATGGTACTGATCAGATATGAACATCGTAAGAAATCCGGCTTTGGTAAGTGGGCCCTGAAATAACTGTCCACACCCGCTTTGATCCAAACTAATCGCATGACTTCGGCGTTTTGATAGCTTTCAAACTCGCGCGTGAAAAAGTGGTATCGACCCCATTTTCCATTAAATTCCAATTCTGCTTCCTAGAAATAGGTTCCATCGCCCAATGGTCCAGCGACATCACTGAACCAATGCGCATGCTTACCTACTTGAGAAGTGTGCCCTTGAGGAGGATCCTGAATGGGGAGCACATGCACGGCTTGAAGTTCTTGCGGCCTTGCGGTGAGATGTGGCTCGAGGAGGAGTGTTTCTATGTCCACAATCTGGGCACCGGATCCGGCTTGAGAACTTGCACCTGCTTCTGCCATGGCCCTGTTTGCTGGTTGGTTCTGTGAGAATATAGAACCACGTGTTAACATCGTAATGGACAGAATAAATCCGTTGTGGTCCCCATTGCAACATGAACATGAGGTTGATGGTGAGTTAGTGGTTAGTAAGTGCACGAAGACAGTGTGTGTAGTTAGTTCGTGGGTAGTCCTCGGAGACTAATGCAGTTAGTAAGTGGGGATGAATTTACAAATTGGGGTCGGGGGTTTATTACAGGTCTTAGGCTGCCAAATGCAGTGGATGGGTCTTTTTCTTGGTGTCGTAGAGGCTCTAGAGAACTTTATAGTTGTATCGGCTTGAAAATGAGGCCTTTTAGGGACCCATTTACAAGCGAGTATGTTCGTGCTCATGGGCCTTGGTATGTTCTTGAGTGTTGAAGACAAGTGAATGCTGGCCGTGCGAGTGAATGGGTTACGCTGTATAGGTTGTGGCTTCGGCGTAGCTATTTGCGCCTGCAAGCAAGCCTTAGGCACCCAAATTTGTCTTGACTGTGGGCTAGCCTTCATCGACTTCTTGGGCAACCAAATAGATTTCACGTTAGCAGAAGAATTTCCAAAAGACTTCTTATTAGTGACGTGTTGTTGGTTACTAATAAGAGGTTTTGCCCGTGTGGTTGGCTTGAGTGCTACCGGGTGTTCGCCTTTCCGCACCCATACTTGGTTTACTTGCTGAGATATTTTGCTGCGCAGGTACTTTTGATTTCCGGCATGGGTAGCACTCTGCTTCTTCTGCCTTTGATCCACCTTTGGTTGCTGCCTCCTTCTGGCCTTTGGAAAAGAAGGGAGTTCCGTTTCATCCCTGACTCCTTTTTTGAGAATATCATTCCTCTGCAACACATAGTTTTGGACAAGAACAGCATGGTCATCTTCATGTGTACCCCTGGAGGGACCAGGAGTCTGTGCCTTTCCTAGTTCTTTGAGTGCTCCATTATCTAACTCTACTGTGATTCGACTATGATTGACCCATACCTGAAGAAGTCCACTTCTTAGGTTTAAGTTGACTGCTTGGTCATAGATCCAGTCTTGACCTAAGACAAGAGGTTCAGTGAGATCCTCGTCTTGACACACTAGTACTTTAACCGTCATTGCCTCATCATGAATGTAGAGGGGAAGTTCCACCTCGCCCATGCAAGGGGTTTCCACGCCTCCCAATCCTATGAGATATGCTTCCACAGGATTGACAGTTAACTGCAACTCTTGACAGTAAGACACTCTAACAGCACTAGTGGTTGCGCCTGAGTCAATCAAGGCTCTTACGGTCCTTGCACTCTTTCCTTGTCCTATATCTAAGGTTACGAAAGGACGTCGATCAGTTATCCTATGTGAGCTTGTTCCTGCGACTTCACACATTGCCATATGATATCCTTGATCAGCATAGTCATTTGTTCTAGGCTGATCTCTACCTTGCCTTCGTAATTTCATCCTTCTGATGCGTTCTAATGCTTCTGCTTGAGCTTCTTCTCGAACTCGCTTTTCTTCCTCTTTGCGTTTCTTAGCAGTGTTGAGTCAGCTGAGCATTTCCTCCGTGAGGGGTTCCTGATACAACTTGACTCTGCAATCGCTAATATAGTTTGGGAGAACATCACCCTCTAACGTGGCTAGTTGTACTGCTCCACTCGTGGAGATCCTATTGATGATCATAGGTCCGTAGCCTCTCTTTTCTAGATTCCTTGCGTGTTGCTTCAGTGTGTAGACTAAAACTAGATCTCCTGCTTTCAAACCCTTATCCTTCACATGGGCATCGAAGTATGCCTTCTGTCTCTTCTTGGCTGCATATATGCCTGCAGCGGCTCTCAGTCTTGTTTCCCCTAATCGTTCAAGGTCAAAGATCCTAGAGGAGAGCTCATGACCTGTCCATTCGTGCTCTTGCGCTATTCTCAATGTAGGAATCAAGAAGTCCAAGGGTAGCACAGCGTTCTGGCCAAATACCATCTGAAAGGGGGTGGCTTGGAGTACCGTTTTGTAGGCGACTCGGTATGCCCAAACAGCATGGTGCAACTGTTTGTCCCAATCAGAGCGTTTAGTGTTCACTAATTTTGTCAGTACATTGCATAGGATCTTATTAGTGCTCTCAGCTTGTCCATTAGCCTGAGGGTGATAAGGGGCAGACTTCTTGTGTATTACCAAGAATTCTTGGAGTAGATTTTCAATCACTTCGTTTAGGAAGTGTGTGCCTCTATCACTTACAAGCTCTATAGGTAGCCCATATCTTGTGAATACATTCTCAAACAAGAATTTAGCAGTTGTCTGAGCATCGTTCTTTGTCGTAGCTTTTACCTCTACCCACTTAGTTAGATAGTCTGTTGCAACAATGATGTATTCCGCATGAGAACCCTTAGCTGGGGGATTAATAGGGCCTACGAAGTCTATTCCCCACTTAGAGAACGCACGTCCGCCCATCATAGGTTTGAGTGGCATCTCATCTTTGCGTATAGGATACTAAGTCCTCTGACAGGTATCACACCGTTTCACATAGGTATGTGCATCCATGTGAAGGGTAGGCCACCAGAAGCCCGCAAATAGTATTGCCTTGATCACCCGATCTGGTCCAAAGTGCCCTCCTGCTACACCTTGGTGAGCAGTTTCCAAGATCTTAAGATATTCACTTTCATGGACACACAGCCTCAGGTAACCATCTTTACCACGCTTATATAGATTATCACCAATGAGTGAGTAATCCAGGGCTTCTTGTTCCAAACTCCTTTTCCTAGCCAAAGTCATGTCTGGAGGGAATGTGTTTGTCCTCAGGAAGGATACTAGAGGTTCACTCCAATCTGGCACAATGGATACTTGATAAAGAGTGGCGTGTTCCACAGGTGGTTTAGTGCAACAGATTGGGCATTCCTTGCACAACTTTTGGACATCAGCTTCCATAGTTGGCCAATGCACTCCGAGTCTCTTTAAAGTCTGTAAAGTTTGTTGCTTTGAGTAGTGTTGCTCTAATGCACCTACATGTGCTAATTGCAACCATTTAGTGTACTCATCCTCTTCTACGCAACAAGCCAAGATCCCTTGATTTGTGTGCTTGTACATGCTTCCTGCCATGATGTGGTACTTTTGGGCTTTCACAACCTCTCTATTCCGTGTGTTTACTACTGGATGGCTAGGTCCGTATGTCAATACTGGTACCAATGACTTAGCCCACTGTGGCACCACTTCTAAATTGAACAAGTAAGCATCAGGAAGATCATCTGATACTCCTTGTGGGGCTTCTCCAGATGTGAGCCTAGAGAGATGATCTGCTCTCAAATGAGTCCTACCTTTCCTTACCACAACCTCAAAGTCGTATTCCATTAGTAAGAGAAACCATCTTACTAATCTTCCTGTATTGCATGGTTTGTTTATGAGGTATAGCAAAGCCTGATGATCAGTAAAAAATTTAAACTTATTTGCAAGCAAATAGTGTCTAAATTTCTTAACTGCATATACCATGCCTAAACCTTCTCTCTCTGTGGTGGTATAATTTCGTTCAGCAGCATTCAATTGTCTACTGGCATAGGCAATTGGAAGATCCATATTACCTTCACTCGTAGGTTGTGCGAGTACACATCCAATAGCATAATTGGATGCATCCACGTGAACATGGAATGGCTTGTTCCAATCTGGCGTGGTCAAGATTGGTGCTGAACATAATCGTCGTTTAAGCTCCTGGAAGGAATTCTCACATTCATCCGTCCACTCAAAGTTAGTCAGAAGTCCATACATGGGCTTTGCTATGACGGCATACATGTGAATGAACCGGCGGTAGTAACCACAATGACCCATGAAAGCTTGTACTTCCTTAACATTCTTTGGCCTAGGTAGTTCTGCGATGGCTCTCACTTTCTCTTCATCAGTGGATATGCCATTCTTTGACACTATGTGTCCTAGAATCTTGCCTTGCCTGACCATGAAAACGCACTTTTCTGGGTTCAGGCAGACTTGATATTCTCTACATTTGTCAAAGATTTGCCTGAGTTCAGGGATATGGGTTTGCCTAATGTTCGAACGAGCACAAAGATCATCAACGTAGACTTCTAAGTTCTTCCTCAGGAACTCCTTAAATACATGGCACATCAGCCTCTGGAAGGTTGCTGGTGCATTGGTAAGCCCAAATGGCATTACTCTGAAGGCGAAAATGCCCCATTCTATGGCAAAGGCTGTCTTATGCTGATCCTCTGGAGCTATGGCTACTTGATTGTAACCCGAAAATCCATCAAGGAAGCTGTACACTTCCTTGCCTGCCACTCTTTCTAAGAGATGTTCTGTGATGGGAAGCGGATAGTTATCTCGAATCGTGGCTGCATTAACCTTCTTCAAGTTAATGCATACACGCAATTTTCCGTTCTTCTTGGGCACCACCACAATGGGGGATACCCATTCAGTGTGCTCAATTTCATAGATAAATCCAGCTTCAACCAGTCTATCTATCTCTTCTTTGATCTTAGCAGCGTAATTATCGTTATATGTGTAGGGCTTTTGCTTAGAGGGTTTAGCATCTGAGGTCATGGGAATGGTGTGTGAGCATATGTCAGGGTCAACATCTTTCAAATCCTTGTAACTCCAAGCGAACACATCTCTGTATTCTCTTAGCAAGGCTATTAGCGCATGATCTTCCTCTTCTGTCAGGTCATGGCCTATGTACGTGCATCTCTCCTCCCCTTCCTCTAGGGCCACAACTATTTTCTTGGTGGTTTCTTTGTTATCATAGGCCTCTCCTACCTGTGCCTCACGTTTAGGCATTCTTATCATGGCTCTCCTGTCGTCTATCTCATACTTCTTAAAATTTTCTGGGACCTCAAACAAAGATTCTTCCTCTTCGGGTGAGACTTCTCTCTTCTTTCGCTTCTTTCCTTCTTCCTTCGAGGTCACATGTGTCGCTAGTCTTACATCATTTGTAAGCTCTCCATGCCTCTGGGGTTGAAATTCTATTCCATGGAAGTATTCTTCATCTGATGCAAATGGTGGGTCCATAATGATTGACTCTAGATCGGAATCGCTTGCATCCTCAATTGCATCAGGGATAGGTTCGCATTCTTCTAGAACTGCCTCTCCCATGATTGGCTCTATGGAGAAGACTGAAATGTCATAGCCATCCTCATCACAGTGAGGTGTCCATTGTTCCTCATTGATGGCTACATCCATTGTTGCTAGGATTTCTGCCCAGCCGTGGGGTTCGAATTCTTCGTCAGGAAAGACTACAGGTGCATAGGCTGGGTCTTGAATGGGTCTATGTGTTTCGTTTGCACCTATCTCTCTGGCCTTCTCTCTCTTCTCTTCTTCTATTGCAGCCTTGCACATCCATAAATGAGTGTCTTCATGCATCCATGAGGATCCAGACCCTATGGAATGCACAGATTCCGTGTCATCTTTGGCTCTATGGATGGGATTCCATTGGATAGGGGGAACATCCCTATGAGAATAATCTTTGAGATTCAATTTGGTCGTAACACCCAAGTGTTGCAGGTACAAAGAATTGGTTCCCCAATCCTGTACCACTTGCAATTGTCGCATAAAGGGTCGTCCCAAGATCATTTCATAGGCATGGTTCTTGCTAAAATCACATATGGCAAAGGTATGCTCGAACTCGACACCACAGGTGGTGAGAGTTATTCCTTCTAGCAATCCTAAGGGTCTCTCAATATGACCATCGGCCATCTGCAATTTCATTCTCGTTGGCCTGAGTGCTGGCTTGCCCCAACGCTTCCATAGGGAAGTGGTGGCAATTGCAACTCCTGCGCCTGAGTCCAAAATTGCCTTGGTGGTGTACTCCTGGTAGGTAATGGGAAGATAGGTGTTCCGTTCTTCACCTTCACACATATCTCCTATCTTATCCAAGGGTATTTCTGGCACTGTCCTATGTGATCCTATCTGGGAACGAGGTTTTGCTATCTCTGGTACTTGTTTGGCTACATGTTTCCATAATTCAGGTCTAAC
The DNA here is from genome assembly GCA_020310875.1 of Ceratopteris richardii. NCBI lineage: Eukaryota > Viridiplantae > Streptophyta > Polypodiopsida > Polypodiales > Pteridaceae > Ceratopteris > Ceratopteris richardii. The sequence goes on along the minus strand of CM035437.1, from coordinate 2,621,452 downwards.
CTTGAGTAGCTCTTCTAACTTGAGATTGCACTGCACTTTAGTATTTTTCACTACCTCTGTGTTCCTAGGTATGACTGAATCTTCATTTCTTACCATGACTGTGGGAGTTCTCATACAAGTAGACTTGGCTTCCCATGGGCCCGTGAAGTGGGGTAATTCTTGTAGAGAATTAGACTCGAAGTCTAATCGTTCCTGAGATTGGGTGCTCTCCTGCTCCCCGTAAATAGATGGGATGTCTTGTGGGAATTGGTCGTGTGCATCATCCACAAGTTCAAAGGGAGGGGCGACTTCACTTTTATTATCCCATTTATCTTCTTGAATTTCTCGTAGGAAGTCTGGTGCAAACCGATTCATAGAAGAAGAAGTGTCTGGCTCCGTAGAATTAGGCACATAAGCAACCTGGGAAGGAGGGCTTATTCTATCATTGGCTCTTTCCTCGCTTTCATAGATGTTTGGAGTACAAGCTTCCTGGGGAGGATTACTTATTCTATTACTTTTCCGAACAGGCTCATATGCTCCCTGAGAAGGAATGTAGGCAACCTGTGGAGGTACGTGAGCTTTCGAGGGAGGCTCATCTGCCTTTTGGGGGGAAAGATAAGCTTCTTGAGGAGGCACATGGGGTTCCTGAAGAGGCTTGCTTATCCGTTCTCTTCCCCTTTCCTTTCTTTGAGGGGCAGGTTCCTTTTCTGAGTGTGCCATTAGATTCTCCATTCTTTCCAGAGAAGGGGGGTTGCCTGGTTCAGTGGAATCGGGCACATAAGCTTCCAGTGGGGGATGGGTCATGTTTTTGCTTGCTTTATCTCTTTCTTGATTTTTTTCTTCCTTGGCAGATCTTGCAATTATGCCCTCTAACTTCTCTAGAAGTCCATCCAGGTGTAGTTGCGTCTTGGCTGAGCCCGAGTAATTGAATAGGCGACTAGCTTCAAACATAGTCTGAGCCAATGCGACCATTTTCGCGCAAAGCTTGGTTCTTTCTATCTCTAGGTCAGCTCTAGGGTAGCACTTGTCATGATCCGTTACGTTTGGCCCTTCTTGGATTCTGGCCTGATATGCTTTAAGCATCATGTCTATATCTTCAGGAGTGGGATCAGCTAATACTGATCCTGCTCTCGGGGGTGGTGGAATGGTATGAGGTGAGTTGGAAGGTGGCAGGTCGGATGGCGATGGGAATGGTGGTGGTGGGGTAGTGTGAGAGGGAGTTTGAGATGTGAGTTCAGTTATCTTGGCTTTGGTTTCTCTTATGCTTTCCTCAATTTCACTCATCTTTTTAGCCCATTGTCTTTTCATTCTTTCCCGACTATCTCTCCAGGCTCTAGTTCTCTTCTTGGTTATGCTCTCCGTTTCGCTCACTTCTGGGCTCTTTCCCTGATCTACAGCTTGGTTTTGCTGCAATGCTTGAGCTCTTGTGACCACTTGCACTGGCGCAGTGGAAGTCACACTCCGTGTGGAGTTTACCACTAATCCAATAACGTTGATAGGCGTGATTTTTGGCATATTATCGGGGTTCTTTGGGCAATCTCGTAAGAGATGCTCTTTTCCACAATCTTGGCAAAAGCCTTGGATCGTCACTGACTGGGGTTGTGTAGGTGGAGGTAAGGGGCAATCACGAATGGAGTGATCTCCTTGGCATCTGTAGCACGGTCCTCTTGGGAATGGAGGTCTTACCTGCCTAGGTTGAGGCCTAGGGTTGGGGTTTGCGTACATGACATTTGCGTAATCCGATTCCCAACTAGATTCATTTGGCTCTTCACTATAGTAAGACTCACCATGTTCAGGAGACTGCATGAAGTAAGCCTGGGGACTCTCAACATGCGTAGAATCGAAGCTATGGTCACTGGGATCACTTTCTGAAAGCAATGGTGTTATGGGGACTATAGCTCGGTTTAGGTTTTCTTCTGCTGCTGCATACTTTACAGGGATCAAGTTGGATGGAGTTGGAGGTTGTTGGGCTAACACAGGTTGAGGTCTTTGTTGAGCTTGGTATTGTGGTTGGTAGGTTTGTTGAGGTCTAGCATACTGTTGTGGTGGGTATTGGTTTTGGTATCTGCCTTGTTGAGGGTATGGCTGAGGGTAGGCTTGCCTAACTGCTTGCTTGTTGTATGGGCAGTCTTGTGCGGTGTGATTTGTGTATCTTCGTTCGATAGTGCAGTACTGGCTACTAGGATTCACTTGGGGTTGAGCCATACTGGGACATACATTCGCCATGTGGTCGCCACCACAAGTGTAGCATCTCTTCACAGGGGCAAATCTCGGAATTTGTTTGCTAGAGACGCCTAGTTTTTGGGCCACTTTCTCTGCGAGTTCCTCAATTGATGTGGATTGCGTGGAAGAGAGGCTAGGGGCACCATCAGAATCTTTGTAGATTTTGGAAAGCTCTAACTCCTCCCCTAGGTTATCCTCAATGTCAATGCACATGCGTACACACTCTTCTATAGTCCTAGGGTCCTTCAGATACACATAGGATCTCAATTTCGTACTCAGCAATCCATCCAGGAATAAGGCTACTTGTTTAGCTGGTGTAGGTAGCTCCGGAACAGGGCATCTTTCAAGATATTGCCTAAATCTTCTTCCTGCAAGTCTCACGGTCTCTTGAGGGGTTTGCTTGAAGCTGTGAATCAGTGAGGAGGTATTGTGTCTTATGCCACTCTTAGAGAACTCTACGATGAAAGCCTCTAGGAGTTGGTCTATGCTCCTGAACTGTTGCTCATCCAATGGCTGAAACCATGTAAGTGCTGTGTTCCTAAGGGTTAGACCGAAGGCATTGTACTGCGTGAATAGATCCTCCACTTGTTCAGCTCTCAAGACTTGCTTGAACTCCGCCACATGATCATAGGGATCTCCTGTGCCATCAAAGTAATTCTTCATGGACTTAACTAGCTGGGTTGGTCTCAGAGTTCTTGTGTGCTCTCTAGGTCGTGGTAGAGGGAACTCATCCGCATTTCTTTGGTTCCTGTGAGCTCTAAGTATCTCAGGTTCTACTCTATTCATCTCCGTCCTCGTTCTTTCTCTGCCCACCGGGTTGGCAAAGCTTACTTCCGGTCTATCTCTACTTCTGTCTCTTTGAGTTCCATGAGCTTGGGATGTTCCAGCTCCAGGGTGACCATAGGATACATTCGATCTTGGTTGAGGAAAAATGAATTCACCCTTCCAAGTGTAAGCATGCCTATCATTCTCTGTCACCACAAAGATCCTCTCCGAAGTGTGATCTAAGTAGGTCACTCTGCCTGGGCTATCAGGATCCTTAAACTCATAGATCATGATTGTTCCTATATCAAATGGCCGATCAGATTTATATCTCCAAAAGGCTTCTTCAGTCTCTCGATTGAGGAGCAACTCTATGCTCTTATTATCCTAGGGAATCCACTCTGGTGTGATAATTCTAGTGAGAACCGATTTGCCTCGAGGGGTTCTAGGTTCTGCACCCATGTTTCCTTGTTCCAAGTCACCTAAGTCTGCTTCGAGGATCACATTTCCAAATTCGTCCGTCCTATCTGGGTGACTGGTGACTACGTATATGGTTCCTTCTTTGTCCGAGTATGCTCCGTTTTCAAACTTGACAGCTGGGTGCTCTAATCCAATGGATTGATCAGGATTCTTAATCTGGACCACAGATCTTCCTAGGCCGTCCTCATAGATGCTGGCACCTAATCGGTTGGTCCTAAGGTATTCCAACTGCGTTTTGTAAGGGCCTTCTACCCTGTACAAGTAAGGCACTCCTGAACTTCCCGTAGGTCTGTCCATGCCTTGAGACATCTCTGACTCACTGGTCTCAGAGCTAGGGTAATGCAAGTGGTGACTCAACTGCTGGGCCCACGACCTAGCAGTGTGGTTGACACTAGCCTCTGAAGACCTAAGGCTTTGTCTCTCCCTCACTAGATGTCGTCCTGATCTAAGGTTCATATGCTTAGTTGAGCAGCCCGATTTTTGCCCAGAGTACAGCCTCGTTGCCGATTAATTGGTATCCGTCACTTGATTCTTTTTAGTTATTTATCGTGTTTAAGGTCTTGTCTGATATTACTTCGTCAGGAATACTTGAATGTTTTTCGTACTTTTAGGTTGGTCATTCCACGTTAGATTCTTTTCTTTATGGTTGCCGTTTACACACACAGATTACCTCTCAACTTGAACTTGATTTCTTAGATAGTCTTAGATTTATCTCGTGCCTATCGTTGCCTGGAATTACTTCTAACACTACCCGCACTTAGCCTAAACTAAGAATTGACAGAGTGTGTTGCGGGTTTTCCAACCTTGAGTTCCTTTCCTTGAGTTGTTGCCCTGGCGTGCCCAGGATGCGTGTTCCCAAGCCTGCACTTACTCTTGCTTTGTGTACCCTTCGATGCTCTCAGAGGACCTGTAAAAGGCCCAAGATTAGCTCAAGATTTAAGTTCAAAAGACAGAACCAATCACTTTCATTCATGTGACACTTCACCAATTTGCACTATGACTTTTTGGAAAATAATTCTAGGGATCCCTGAATTTTGTTCCCCCTGGTTATGGTCAACTTCAAAACACCCTATCTGAAAATCAATGCATTATTCTTATAAAAAACAGTTGAGGGCGTGTAGTATATGCCACGAGCTTTCTGACAAGCCCTAGAGCTCAAAAATTGGATTTCGTATGAAAAAGTTATGTTCGTTCAGGGTTTTGGAGTTAAAACAGGATTCAAAACAGGCTAACAGGAATTTTCAAGTTGCTTGTGGCACGGCCTCACGATGTAATACCATACCCTAATGTTTGCCCCACACTTAACCAAAACTGAGACCACTATTTTTTCTCCAAAAAATTTGACCTAATTTGCCCTTCTAACGTGTTCGCAAAGTCTGTCGGTCGCGATTGACAGGTCAGTCGCGATTGACGTGTCGATCGCGATTGACGTGTCGATCGCGATTGACAGGTCCGTCGTGGCTGTCAGTCGCGATTGATGTGTCGATCGCGATTGACAGGTCGGTCGTGAAGTCAATCAGTCGTGGTCAAACCGTCGTTGACTCTGTCAGTCGCGATTGATGTGTCGATCGCGATTGACAGGTCGGTCGTGAGGTCTGTCGGTCGTGGTCAAACCGTCGTTGACTGTGTCGATCGCGATTGATGTGTCGATCGCGATTGACAGGTCGGTCATGAGGTCTGTCCGTCGTGGTCAAACAATCGTTGACTGTGTCGGTCGCGATTGACAGAGCCGTCGTGGGCTGTCAGTCGCGATTGACTGGTCGATCGCGATTGATGGCTCGATCGCGATTGACACGTGTCACGCGTAGGCTCTGTCGGTCGTGGTCAATCGGTCGTTGACCGTGTCGATCGTTGACTGTGTCGGTCGTTGACTGTGTCGATCGCGATTGATGTGTCGATCGCGATTGACAGGTCTGTCCGTCGTGGTTTGTCGATCGCGATTGACGTGTCGATCGCGATTGACAGAAATCTGTGGAATTTCAAAAAACTAAACACATTTTTGGGAAGCTCTAGGCCTGTAGGTCATGGATATGCACTTTGTTTAGCAAATAGATCAACTTTTCTGTCGGTCGCGATTGATAGAACCCGGCGACACACAGACAGTTACTTCGAATTCCGTACCTGCGCAGCGTGCTGGGGATGGTGATACAGCCTGTACCTGCAATACAGCTCAGAAAACATGCAAAAACAGCACACACAATTTCGCTCTCTTGCTCTCTCTCACAAGTGAAATGAGGGAAATGAGGTGGAGATGGTGATATGATCAAAAAACAGAATTTTTTGCGATGATGGAGATGGAGGTGGGAGATGGTGATAATGATGATGGTGATGAAGATGGTGAAGAAAGTAAAAGAAAATCGATGAGAGTGAAGAAAATACCTACAACTCCAACGCGTCAACTCTA
>CM035437.1:2595604-2598104 GCA_020310875.1 Ceratopteris richardii | reverse complement strand
AATACAAAGTCCGGCCAACACAACTCAGAGGACAACAAAGACAACTCAAATGAAAACACACATGGAAGAGGTCGAGGAAGAAATAGAGGAAGAGGTCAAGGTTCATACAATCCTCATAAAGGTATAACATGTTATCATTGTGGTAAACTAGGACATTATGCAAATGATCGTTGGCAAAAGAATGGAAGGCTAAATGGAGGCAACCAAAGGAGCCAAAATAACAATGTGAGTACATCAAGTGAAGGAGACAAGCAAACCATGCTTGCCATGAAGAATGACTACAACAACCCGAGAAGTAATGATAAAAAATGGTTTATAGATCAGGTTGCAACAACCATATGACATGCCAAGGAGATTTATTCACAAAGGTACAAGCTCCAACTGGAAAAGGATGTCTGGAGATCGATGATGAAACTCAACACGCAATTGAGCATGTTGGAGATATCAAGCTTGGAGAAAAGAAGGTATTGACTGATGTTATTCATATTCCTACTATTGCAGAGAATTTGATTTTAGTAGGACAAATGGTAGAGAAAGGATATCATGTTATCTTCAATGAAAAATGTTGTTTTATAAAGAATCCAAAAGAAGGATTCAAGGTCATTGCTCAAGGAAGGAAAGAAGGTAGGATGTTCACTTTGGATATTCAAAAACCACATGGAAAGGTGATGTATATTCAGTTTGGAAACAAGAGGATTGTTGAAATCAATTTGTAGCACAAAATGTTTGGACATATCAACATTCCCAAGCTCAAGGACATGATCAACCATGAAGTGGTAAGAGGTCTTCCAAGATTCAATGATGTTGGACTACATGAGTTTTGTGAAGCATGCCAACTAGGAAAGCAAACTCGACAACCATTCAAGAAGAGCAACTATGTGGGAAGGAATGTCCTCGACTTGATACACATGGATGTATAGGGACCATCACAACAACCATCAGAGGCTGGTAATAGATATTTTTTCACTTCTTTTTATTAATGATCATTCATGAAAAGTATGGATGTTCTGCATAAAACAAAAATCAGATGTATTCTCCATGTTCAAGAGATTTAAAGCACAGGTAGAAAAGGAAACAAGATGCTATATAAAGACCTTGAGGTTCCATGGAGGAGGAGAATATTTCTCCAAAGATTTTTTAGATTTTCTTTACGAGAATGGCATCAAGAAACAATTTACATCTAGGTACATGCCTCAAGAAAATGGAATTGCTGAAAGGAAAAATAGACATATCACAGAAGTTGCAAGATGCATGCTCAACAAGATGAAGGTGCCACTAAACTATTGGGCTGAAGTAGGTAGTACAAATGTTTATTTGATGAATTGCACAATGGCTGGAGTGCATAATTTAAATCTTGAGGAGGTTTATTTTGGTAAGAAACCTGCCCTTACACATCTCAAAGTTTTTGGATGTGTGTGTTATGTTCACATCCCTCAAGAACTAAGGACAAAGATGGAGGCAAAGTCAGAAAAATGTATTTTCATTGGATATTCATTGGAGCAAAGGGATACAGGTGCTACAATCCGATGAAAAAGGAGCTACGAGTCTCTCAAGATATGGTATTTGATGAGCTAAGACCATGGTTTGAAGAGAAAAGGAAAGAGAAGATTCTTGAAGAAGATTGTAAAGATGATGGAGGTACAGTCCAAGAAGAATTTCAACAAAAAAGCACTCAAATGTCAAGTCCAGAAGCTTGTACATCACTTGGAGAAAGCTCAACACGGAAGGGGAGACTAAGGAGTCATTCCTCATCACCAACATCAGGTTATGGAAGATTTGAAGTTGAAAGTGCTGCTCAAAATAGTGATTCAAATGCAAGTGAAGAAGAGTATGAAGAGGTGATTACACCAAAGGAAATTCAAAAGGAAATGAAAGGATGTCTTCAAGAGCAAGGTATCCAATTCAAAGGTTGAGCTATGATAGTTTTATTGCAAAGCATTTTGCATATATGACACAGGTGATCAAAGACAAAGAATCGGATGCATATGAAGAAGCATGTACACAAAAATAATGGCAAGAAGCTATGCAAGAAGAGATAAAAGCTCTCAAGGATAATCGCACATGGGAGCTAGTTCCAAAAGCTAAAGGTATGAAGATTGCTCGAAATAAATAGGTGTTTAAAATAAAGAGAAATGATGATGGTTCTCTAGCTAGGCATAAAGCTAGACTAGTAGCAAAAGGATTCAAGTAGACTCACGGCATTGACTATGAAGAGAATTTCAGCCCGGTTGCAAAGATGGGAACAATTAGAAGTTTGATTGCAGTGAGTGCAACAAGGAGATGGCCATTGTACCAACTTGACATAAAAAATGCCTTTCTCAATGGTGAACTTCAAGAAGAGGTCTACATGAGTCAACCGATTGGATTTGAAGATAAAAAGCATCCAGATTTTGTTTGTAGATTGAAGAAAGCTTTGTATGGTCTGAAGCAAGCACAACATGCTTGGAACCAAAGATTGGTTGAGTACCTCACAAGGTGTGGGTATAGTCCAAGTAGTGCA
>CM035437.1:2588104-2590604 GCA_020310875.1 Ceratopteris richardii | reverse complement strand
CCTTTTGAAGAATTTTAACTTGGAGGAGGTGCGCAATCTCTAGGCGACGTTCCATACAAAATTTCATAGAAAACTTTAAAGATTTGATAAGTCAATGAGAAGAAATTGTGCAGCAGACTTTTTGTGTTTCATCTTCTTCACAGAATTTTCAAGTTTTTGATAATTTGGAGATTGGACATCTAATTTGGTAAAGGTTTTGAATTACTCTTGGTATAGAGGTGCTCTAATCACAAGAGTAGGTTGTTCTTTTGGAGATTAACACTCTCCATCAGTGGTATCAGAGCAGGAGACATCAAAATCAAGAAAAGGAGGATCCCGACTGCTGCAGATTCAAGAATTTCAACAATTGAAGAGCTAGAAGGTGAAAGTTTGAAGGCAAAGCTTGAGGAGGAGACCATACAACATCAAGAAGGACAAAAGGAGTCTAATTCGAATTAAAGGTACACATATTGCTCATAAAGGTTGAAGTTTTCAATACACAGGAGGACACAAGATGGGAGATTCTCTTCAGATAGAGAAATTGGATAGGGAAAACTATCCTGCATGGTCAATGAGGATGGAAGCTCATCTTATGAGCAAAGATTTAATAGCCTACATCACAGGTGAAGAGGAGAAGCCAAGTTTCAGAGATCCTAGTGTTCCAACTAGAGAAGAGTTAGCAGATTTGAAGAATTGGATGAAGAAAGATGCTCAAGCTAGGAGCATTATATATATGGCAGTCAATGATTACTTGTTGCCTAATATTCGAGGTCTTGAAAGTGCATCTGATATTTGGAATGCTTTGGAGGAGCATTTCCAGAATACTACAAAGTCAAGGAAGGCATCCTTATGGGCAGAGTTTACAACCTTCAAGAAGAAGGCTTCTCAATCTATTTCAGACTATGTAACGAGGATGAAAGACATTGCAGATGCATTAGGAGCTGTTGATGAAGACATTGAGGAGGATAAATTGGTAAGGCAAATTCTTACAGGCTTAAGAGGTGATGACAAATGGAAGCCATTCATTTTGTCTACAGAGTTATCACTTGATCATTTCACTCCTGATTTAAATCAGCTGCTAGGTCATATGCTAACATTTGAGCAGGATGTTAAAGGAGATAGTGACAAGAGTGCAGGTCATGCAATGTACTCAAAGGACAAGAAGAAGAATAGCAAAGGAAAGCAACAAGCAAATGAAGATGAAGGCACAACTAGTCAAGCCAACTTCCTAAAAGGTAGAGGAGGTGGCAAAGGTAGAGGAAGAGGCAGGAACAACAAAGATGGAGGCAAAGCCTGCTGGATTTGTGGTAAGACAAATCACTTAGCTAATGATTGTTGGCATAATACTCATAATAATAATGGATATAATCAGAACTATAACTCTAGAGGAAGAGGTGGCAGAAACCAAAGAGGTAATTTCAGAGGCAGAGGTAGTAGGGGTTACTTTGGAAGAAATGCAGGAAGAGGTTTCCAAAGTCAACAATACAACAACACCTACTAAAATTATGCTTCAGATCAAAAAGAGGATTCAACATTAATAATGAATGCTACTTGTGAAAGTCAGAGTGAAGATCAGAGAGTCTTCTACATTGACTCAGGGTGTAGCAACCACTTGAGTGGTAATATATCTTTGATGACTGATTTGGAGAATAAGGTTTTTAATCATGTTGTTCAAACAGGTGACAACACGAAGCACAATGTGAAGTCAATTGGATCAATGAAGGCTAAGGATGGTAGTACCTTATTGAGTAAGGTTTTGTATGTTCCTACAATTCCAAAGAATTTGATAAGTGTAGGACAAATTGTGGAAAAAGGTTATGAAGTAAGATTCACTAATGATGGAGTATATGTGGAAGACCCTAGTCAAGGGTATAAACAGATTGTTTCAGGGAAGAAAGAAGGAAGACTATTTACATTGAAGATTCAAGGCAATATTGGTAATGCTATGTTCACATATGGAGGACATAAGATCTCTGAGTTAGATCTTTGGCATAAGAGGCTTGGACATTTCAATGAAAGAGGTATTAAAGACATGATTAACAATGGTTCAGTGCTTGGTTTGCCTAATGTTGCAGGTCAACATATGACATACAGATGTGAGGCATGTCAATTAGGTAAGGCTCATAAGTCTTCCTATTCCAAGCATGGTTTTATGTACTCAGAGAAGCTTGAGTTGGTACACACAGATGTGTGGGGACCATCAAAGGATTACAGTATAAATGGGTCAAGATATTATGTGATTTATGTTGATGATGCTACTAGATGGATCACTATTTATGTGATCAAAGATAAGTCAGAAGTGTTTAACACATTTAAACACTATCATGCATATGCAGAAAGAATTACAGGTCATAAGTTGAAGAGACTAAGGTCAGATGGAGGGGGAGAGTATTTCTCTAAAGAGTTCAGTGATTACTTGTGGAATGCAGGTATAAAAAGGGAAGTTACTTGCAGGTACTCTCCTCAACAAAATGGTGTAGCAGAAAGGAGAAATAGAACACTTGTTGAGTTTGCAAGATCC
>CM035437.1:2565604-2578104 GCA_020310875.1 Ceratopteris richardii | reverse complement strand
GTAGTTCACAAGTGAACTTTACATAGTCTTCATTTTAAAGCTTCTTCTATGACTTTGTGGGACTCAAGCCAATACTTAGGCTTGTCATAGACTTGCTCCAACAGCTCCCCCTCAAGCCAAGTATGCTTCATGTCTTCAATCTTCCAAGATTACCTGCAAACCAATCATAGCCTTGAATTTGCAAAGATTTGTACCATCCAATGCTTTGGTTAGAATATCTGCACATTGTTGATGAGTGGACACATATGATATTTGAATCTCTTTTCTTAGAACCTTCTCTCGTACATAGTGATAATGAACTTCAATATGTTTAGTCCTTGCATGAAAAATAGGATTAGCAACCAAATGAATAGAACTCATATTGTCACCATAAATAGTTGGAGTTCCAAACTCCAATCCAAGATCTTTGAATAATGTCTTCATCCACATAGCTTCTTGTGTAGCTATGGCAAGACCTCTATATTCAGCTTTAGTAGAAGAGAGAGCAATTGTGGGTTGCTTCTTAGATGACCATGAAATAAGCTTTGAACCTGCAAAGGTAAGATAACCTGAAGTGCTCCTTCTATCTTCCTTGGAGCCAGCCCAATCTACATCAGAAAATAGCTTCAAACGTAAATTAGATACATAAGGATAATAAAGTCCTTCATTTATGGTTCATTTGAGATACTTGAGAATCCTTTTGGCAGCATCCATATGTGGTTTCCTTGGTGTGTCCATAAATTGACTTAGCACACTCACACTGTAACATATATCTACTCTTGTCAATGTGGCATAGTTGAGACTACCCACTAGACTTTGATATGATGTGATGTCCTCTATGAGTTCACCTTCATGTGAGCTCAATTTGTGATTGACCTCCATTGGAGTACCTACAATCTTACAATCTTGCATCTTGAATTTTGCCAACATGTCCTTAATGTACTTTCTTTGAGTGAGAAACAAACCATGATCTTTGTAGACAGCTTCCAAACCTAGGAAGTAGGTAAGTGAACCCAAATCACTTATCTTGAACTCTTCTCTCATCTAATCTTTGATCTTCTTCATACCATCTGCATCATTTCTTGTCAATATAATATCATCTACATATACACATAAGTAGATGACCTCGGAGTTACTCTTTTTGATAAAGAGTGAAGGATCTGCCTTGCTTGGTTGAAAGCCTTTGTCCTACAAGAATGAAACAAGCCAGAAATTCCAAGCTCTTGGGGCTTGCTTGAGACCATACAATGCTTTGTTAAGTTTACACACATAATCAGGATAAACTTGATTCTCAAAACCAGGTGGTTGTGCCATATATACCTCTTCTGTTATCCAACCATTCAAGAATGCATTCTTTACATCTAGTTGAAGTATCTTCCAATTCTTGGAAGAGGCAATACTAAGCAAAACCCTAATAGTACGCATCTTTGCCATAGGAGAGAAGGTCTCCTCATAATCAATTCCGTGAGTTTGTGCAAAGCCTTTTGCTACAAGCCTTGCCTTATACCTATTAATGGAACCATCAGAATTCTTCTTGAGTTTATAGACCCATCTTGAGCCTATTACCTTCATGGATGATGTCTTGGGCACCAAATCCCAAGTGTTGTTTTCCTCAAGTGCTTCAATCTCTTCCTTCATTGCATGCTTCCATTCTGATTTTTGCTTTGGCCTCTTCAAATGATGATGGCTCCTCCTGGTTTATGTCCTGTGCTATGTAGATAGAATGGTTTAGTTACTAATGAGGTGTCAAACCCATACCTTTCTGGTTTTTTTCTTTTCCCTCATAGATCTTCTTAGGCCATGATGTGATGATTCTGCCTCATGTCGAAGTTCCTGCAATTTTGCTTTACCTTTATACTTCCATGCTTTGACCTTTTCCATCTGAGATTCTTCATCATCCTCTGAGGTGTCTTGTTCTTCAATCTTCGGCTGTTCTCTACCAAGCTTTGGAAAATCTTCTTCAAGATCATATGGTAAATTGACCTTCCCGCATGAATCTTTATACCATGAATTGTTTTCATCAAAAACTACATCTCTGCTTACCAAGAATCCTTTATTGGTAGGTTTGTATAACGTGTAGCCCTTTTGATTGTTGTCATATCCAATAAATACACACCTTTCTACCTTTGGATCCATCTTGCCTCTAACCTGTGAAGGAACATGAGCAAAAGTAATACATCCAAAAATTTTACAATGATCTAAGCTTGGTCTTCTTCCATTCCAAGCCTCATATGGAGTCATCCCATCAAGGGATTTTGAAGGCAACCTGTTAATCAAGTAAGTGGCTGTAGATACAGCCTCAGCCCATAGATAATTAGGCAAATGCTTTTCATTTAACATGGACCGTGCAGCTTCAACAATTGTCCTATTCCTCCTTTCTGCCACTCCATTTTGCTCAGGAGTGTACCTTATAGTTACCTCTCTTTTGATTCCTCTTTCTTGAAGAAAAGAATCAAACTCATGGGAGAAGTATTCTGCCCCTCCATCTGACCTTAGCCTTTTTAGTGTTTTACCTGTTTGATTCTCCACAAGAGCCAAATATCTTTTGAAACATGAAAAAACTTCATCTTTGTGTTTCATAAAGAATAGAATAGTCCATCTGCTGCAATCATCAATAAAGGAGACATAATACCTTGATCCGGATATTGAAGCTTCCTTGCTAGGTCCCCATACATCTGTATGAACCAACTCCAAGAGATCTCCATGCATATAACCTTTCTTCATGAATGGTAACCTGTGAAACTTTCCAAATTGACATGCACTACACTTATAAATCATATGTTGTTTTGACAAATTAGGAAGTCCAAGTACACTTTGGTCCCTGCAAATTTTCTTTAATGACCTTTCACCAATATGTGCTATCCTCTTTGTTTGAGTCTTCTGTGTAGTTATTAAAGTCTCTCCTTCCTTTGTAACCTCCTTGATAGTTTGAATGATTGTAGTTGTTGTAGTTGCCATGATAATTGTTGAACCTTCGTCTTGAGTAGCCATAACTTCCTCTATTGTATCCTCTTCCTCTTTGATTCCTAGAATTCCTAAGCAATTTTCAGTTGTATGATTAATTAATCCACAAATAGAACATGAGTTGGAGTCTTCGTATCTCCCCCTGCCTTGTCTACCTCCTCTTCCTCTACCTCTGCCATGTCTTCCTCTACCTGCATAGTTAACTTGATATGTACCTGCTTCATCATCCACTTTCTTTGCCTTTCCTTTGTTATCTTTGGACTTGCTTTTATCAGTGTATAAAGTTGAAGATTGATTACCTTTAGAGCTTTCTCCATTTTTTATAAGCTTTGCCTCTTGAGTAATTTGAGTAGTTATCTCTGTCCAATTTGTCAATTGATGAAGGAAATCCATCTGCCATGTTGTCCAACCTTGCTCTGATACCACTGTTAAGAGATGGATAGGTATGTGCTTGAAGATGAAGAGGTGTTGCAAAATCCTTGATCTACACCAGCCAAATGAACTCCAGGAGTATGTGGTGGGCTCTTTTAGCTTGCCAATGGATGTATTAGACACCCTATGTACCTTGGAAGATCACTCACAAAAAGATAGATCGAAATAGATAAGTTGGAGTTAGCTCAAAGGTGAAGAACTTGCTATCTTGGTCCATACACCTGTCCCGTGTTTTGCATAATTCTCTGAGCACAATAGCAATTAGCTTAATTCCTCTTAGGGAAGTCTAGTTAACTTAAAGAGCTAAATTTCAAGAGTAATCGCATCAAAACTAATGAACCACACACTAAGAATGATGTTTAGCAACTGACGACATCATCCCGATTTTCACAGGCTGCCACAGTTTGAGACTAGTGAGCAGAAAAATGAACATAACTCTAGATTTAAGAATCCAATGATTATGCAAATTTGTATGCTTATACTAGACAAGAAGCTGAATCTAATAAGCTTTAAATCATTGAATTTGGATAAGTACAAGCTGAGACATAGCTCTAACAATATGAGTAAAAAAGTCGGGTACCTGACAGAGAAGTGAAAATGACAGACAAGACTGACTTCAACTAAACATAACTAAAGATTGCAATACCCAAATGAAATGAAAATTGATGAGCATATATTAGACTTATAGAGATAACTTTGCCAAGTTAAGTCATTGAAAATGATGCACCAATCTCAGAGAAAACATCTCTGCAATCTGACTGAGAAAACTGAGAGATATAGCAGTGAGTAGTACACTTCACAAGAACATGGAAATATGAACTCAAATGATTATGAAAATGAAAGTATATTGCTTGTACAATACAATGGACTTACTGATACATATGTGTGCCTTGTAATCACACTTTGATACAGCATAAAGCTCAGCTCTTGGATGTCTTCGCATAGGTCTCTCTAACCACGACTAAAACTGCCATCTATTTATAGTTGAGTTTGGGAGGCTAACTTCCCTCAATCACTCTCCAATCAATTTGTGATTGATTTGATTCTCTATCTACCACAAATCAGGAATTCGTGGCTCCTCCTTCCCTTTTTGATCAAGTGGACTCAACCACTTAAGATTCTTTCACTTTTACATTAAGTAAACTCTTCAAAAGTTACAAGAGGTAGTTCACAAGTGAACTTTACATAGTCTTCATTTTAAAGCTTCTTCTATGACTTTGTGGGACTCAAGCCAATACTTAGGCTTGTCATAGACTTGCTCCAACACATTTGTAGTCTTAGAATCACACAAATTTTGGTGAGCATACTCAGCATGTTTTCGAGATCAAAAGAGTTTCGCTTTGTGGTGCCGAAATCACGATCTGAGCTCGTTTTGGCCTCTGAATGCATTACCATACTGCTTGTGCAGGCTATTTCATCCTTTTCTGCCAAAGGTATATACCAGTTTCTTTTTGCTAGTATAAGCATCTCAAAGTCTGCTACAGGTCTAGCGGAATTCATCTAGGCAGTTCTGTTCAACTTTTTGAGATACAGTCAATTTTTTGCATCAAGGTATTTTAGTCATCGGCCATGGTTGAAAGCAATGATGTATTCCGTATGTTGGCTGTTGAGGATAAGTTGGATGGTATCAATTACCCGTTATCATCTTATATGATGCGACATGTATTGGTTCCAAAAGGACTATGGAACATTGTGCATGGTGTTGAAAAACATACTATCACACCTGCAACTGTTACAACTGCAGGTACAGAAGGTGAGGCAGAAGGTATCGAAGATGATCATATTCTGCATATTCAATTCGTGCTTTGGTTTCTGCTGCACTTACTGCAGAGCAAATTTGTTGGGATAGTAGAGATGCCCAAGCACATGCATTGATAGCTTTGTATGTCAAACGTGCCATTATTCCTCACATTTGCTCTTGTAGAACAGCTAAGGATGCTTGGGATGCGCTTTCCACATTGTACCAAGCTAGGAATGAGGCTCGTGTTGCTTACCTCCGAAAACAGTTGGAGAGTGAGCACATGAATGAAGGTGATTCTATGGATAGTTTTCTAACAAAGATCAAAGACTTGAAGGAACAGTTGATTTCTATTGATGAGGTTATACCAGATAGCTCACTTGTACAGACCATTCTTAATGGTTTTCCTGATTCATATTAGAGTTTTGCTTCTACTCTTTGGTTAATGATGAAAGGCAATCCAAATGCCTTGTCATTTGAGGAGTTAGTCTCTCTTCTATTGTAGGAAGATCAGTCCAGGGACAATAGGTCCATTATGCGTGTTGCAGATCAAGCTTTCCTGGCTAGTCAGAAGGACAAAGGAAAATGGAGCTCTTCAACTAGCAAGCAGAAATCTACAAATGCAGCACATTCGAAGAAGGAAGATAAAGATGAGAAGAAATCAGAAAAGGAGAAATTTTTTTGCAAGTAATGTAAAGGGGATGATCATATCATAAAGAACTGTCCAAAACTGGCTGCTAAAGAGGCAAAGAAAAAAGAGGTTGGAATGGTTGTTGCAGAGGCCTCTACACCAAAAACAGAGTCTGCTAATCTTGTGTAGAAGAATAATGGGTGTTTACTATTGTCTGCAGTTTTGACCCATCTTCTCATGAGCAGTGCATGTCTGCAGTAAACTCAGATGTTTGGTATTTTGACAGTAGGACGACCAAACATATTACCTCACAGCGTAGTTTCTTCTCTTCACTCGAGCCTGCCCCTACAGGGAATATTGTTACATGCACCAACAACTCCTCTTCTCCTGTTATGGGAGTTGGTAAGATCATTTTGACTATTGTTGATGGTAGTTCTTACACTTTGTTAGATGCTTTATTTGTGCTAGGAATCAAGAAGAACTTGTTATGAGTTTTTGCATTAGCCAAGATTAGCTTGGTTGTCAAATTTGTTGATGACAAGTGTACAATTCATGATTTGTCAAATGGCGATGTGATTATTGCTTCTGGCATTTTATGTCGTGGGTTGTATAAGCTCATAGACTATGAAAGATCTTTGAATGATTCGGAATGTGCAGTACATGATTCTCAGGCTATGTCAGATGCAAAGCTTTGGCATGCACACTTTGGTCATCTGAATTTTGCAAGTTTGCTATACCTGCAAAAATCTAAAATGGTATCCTCTTTGCCCAAACTTGAGGCACCTGAAAAACATGTTTGTGAAGGCTCTATTTTGGGCAAAATGCAGCGTTCCTCATTTCCAAAAGATGGTTCAGTTCAGGCTACTCAAAAATTATAGCTTGCAGATAGTGATATCTGTGGTCCAATGCAGACACCTTCCTTTGGAAATTATCTTTACTTCATGTTTTTCATTGATGACTTTTCCAGGTATGCATGGGTATATCCATTGCAGGCAAAGTCCAAAGTGTTCATGTGCTTCAAACAGTTATTGGTTTTGGCTGAAAATCTGTCAGCATGTAAAATAGACACCCTCCATTCAGATCAAGGGGGGGGATATATGTCTTTTGATTTTAATGCATTTATGGTTGAACGTGGGATAAAACACCAGTGTATAGTGTCGTATACACCTCAGCAGAACGGAGTTGTTGAATGAAATAACAGGTCACTCATGGAGATGGCGAGGTGTATGGTCAAGAGTCGGGTTTTACCACATAGTTTCTGGCTTGAGGCTATCATATGTCCAGTATATATACTTAACAGGTGTCCCACTAAAGCGCTGCAATCTATCACTCCATATGAGGCTTGGCATGATCGCAATCCATCTGTTGCTCATCTGCATGTTTTTGGTTGTTTGGCATATACATTAGTGCCTAAACATCGTAGAAAAATGGATGATAAAGCAGTAAAATGTATTTTTGTTGGGTACAGTTCTGAAAGTAAAGGCTATCATCTGTATCATCCATAGACTAAATGCATTCTGGTTAGCCATGATGTTGTTTTTGCGAAAGATGTTATTGAGCCATTACTTTCATGTACTAAGGAGACATAAGTTAGCTCCAAAGACATGTATGATACTTTGCTGCCTCTTTTTACAGGTGGACAGTCTAGTGCTGGTCCCAATGAGGCAACTTCTCAGCCTTTGCAGGTTTCATGTGATGATGTAGATCATTTCATTTCTGATGCAGATTTACATGATGCACTAGTTGATGAGAGAGCTGATATTGAGCAGGAAAAAAAACTATGCCAAAATGGCTGGTGCAGACTTTGCGTGACAGCAAATTAGATGCACCTTTGTCATATAGTACTTGTTCAGGCTCTCATAGTGCCTCTTTTGCATCAGATTGCTATGCTATGGCTGCATCTAGTCTCTGTGATAAGAATGAGCCTGTTTCATTTGATGAAGCATAAAATTCAGAAAATTAGATGACTGTTATGCAATCTGAATATGATGCTATAATGAAGAATGGTACTTGGTCTTTATGTGACATGCCTCCTGGCAAGAAGCCCATTGGGACTAAGCGGGTATACAAGCTGAAGTGTAAGCCTGATGGTACAGTTGACAGGTATAAGGCTAGACTTGTTGCAAAGGGTTATGTGCAAGAAAGAGGCATTGATTTTGATGAGACCTTTGCACCTACTTGCCGAATGACTATTGTTCGTAGCATCTGTGCACTTGCAGCTCATCATGGTTGGAATGTACATTACTTGGACATTAAAACAGTATTTTTGAGTGGTGACTTGCATGAACAAGTGTATGTTTTTCATCCCCGTGGGTTTGTGCAAAAAGTGCACGAAAACAAGGTGTGCAGGTTAAAGAAGGCATTATATGGTTTAAAGCAAGCGCCACGTGCTTGGTATGAGAAGATACATGCCTATCTTATTGCACCTAGTTTTGAGAACAGTCCAACTGAAAGCACCTTATATGTTAAGTGTGCTAGTGGTGTGCTTCTCATCATTGTTGTCCATGTTGACGACATGCTGCTCACTGGTCCTATTGAGAAGCATATTGCTGATTTTAAGGCTGATTTACATGCCTCATTTGAGATGTCTGATTTGGGGCATTTGCATCACTATTTGGGCATTCAGTTTTTTGCAAGTTGATGGTGGAATGGCTTTGTGTCAAACGAAATATATTGACACATTATTGCAGCATTTTGGCCTTGAAGACTGTAAGTCTATTGCCAATCCTATGGAGATAGGTTTATGATTGAGTCTTCACGATGTTGGAGATGCATTCGATGTTGTTCTCTATTAGCAGGCTATTGGATGCTTGATTTACTTGTGCATTACTCAAACAGATATTCAGTTTGTTGTCTCACATATGATCAGGTTTATGCATTGCCCAGGAGTCAAGCATTGGCAGGCGGTTAAGCACATCTTTCGCTACTTGAGTGGTACTCGGCTACTTTGGTTGTTTTATCCCAAGGGGGGATCACTACCGCCAGATTTGCATGCTTTTTCTGACTCTTATTGGGTTGGTTGCTATGACACTCGTGTGTCCACTAGTGGCTTTTGCTTCATGCTTGGTAGCTCATGTATATCTTGCTTGAGCAAGAAGCAGCCTACTATGATCACTTCCAGTTGTGAGGCTGAGTATAGGGCAACTTTTACAGCGACAGTTGAGTGTGTGTGGCTGAGACACCTTATGGCTAATTTCGTTGTTGGTAAATCTTCTGCCACCACCATCTTCACTGACACTCAGAGCGCATTGGCAGTTGCGAGGAACCATGTGTTCCATGCTCGCACTAAGCACATTGAGGTGCATTATCACTATGTCAGGGAGAGGTTCTCTACAGAGGAGATCAGCTTGGCATATGTGCCTACACACGAGAACATTGCAGACCTTTTCACGAAGGCTCTGCCTAGGGAGAAGTTTGAAGCTTTTCGCAAAGCTTTGGGATTACTTCCTTTTGTGGAGTGATTTCCACATAGCTTGGCACTTCCTTATACATGAGTGCCAACTCCTTGTTCATCGCATCACTCCTAGGGGGGATTGGTTTATATATTTATGTAGTGATGTGTGTGAACACACTAGGACCGTCGGGGCACTTTTTTCCCTCTTTACGAGGTTTTTTTCCCCCGACTTGTATATACGCCTATTACCCTAATAGGCTGCTTATCTTTGTACATTCTCTAGTAATACATTCAGTATTGTGTGTTGTGCTGCAAGCTTCTTATACTTCCTTGTGCTGTTTGTGTGCTTCTATAGACTTCTATCTCCAACACTATCTATCTATCTATCTATCTATCTATCTATCTATCTATCTATCTATCTATCTATCTATCTATCTATCTATCTATCTATCTATCTATCTATCTATCTATCTATCTATCTATCTATCTATCTATCTATCTATCTATCTATCTATCTATCTATCTATCTATCTATCTATCTATCTATCTGTATGTCTATCTATTTGTCTTTTTGTTTGTCTTTCTGTCTCTCTCTCAATCTGTCTATCTATCGATTTATCTATCAATCTATCGACTTATCTATCTACCTAGCTATCTATCTATCTATCTATCTATCTATCTATTTGTCTATCTATAGATATATCTATCAATCTATCTATCTTTCTATCTATCTATCTATCTATCTATCTATCTATCTATCTATCTATCTATCTATCTATCTATCTATCCATCTATCCATCTATCCATCCATCTAACCATCCATCTATCTATCTATCTATCTATCTATCTATCTATCTATCTATCTATCTATCTATCTATCTATCTATCTATCTATCTATCTATCTATCTATCTATCTATCTATCTATCTATCTACCTATCTATCTATCTATCTATCTATCCATCTATCTATCTATATGTCTATCTATCACGAGGAAGGAGATAAGGAAGAGAGCTCACACACACACACACTGTCACTCTCAAGGAGAAGCACACACACAGATTGAGGCAAGATAAATGATACTCTTCTTCTTCTTCTTCTATTACATAAAAAAAAGGAATGTACAAGAATGACCTAAAAACAAGAATACAACAAGTGCAATATATAAAGATCAGTACATAAGGAAAAACCTAATGTCCGCGAATGAGTGAGCTCACAAGGAACAAATGTGTCATCACTCTCGATAGATAAATCTAATAAAGCTCAATGAAGTAACCCTGACATATACCGGCACAACCACTATACATGTCAGAGAAATGAAAAACTGGTACGTGTCATCCTGGATCATCACATGTTGAGCTTGATATCTCAACACTCCCCCTCAAGATCAACACCATATCCTGTCATCCAAGCATCTCCTGAAACTTCAACTTCTCAGCTCCAAGTGCTTTGGTGAAAATATATGCAACCTGCTCATCTATTCTCACATAAATAAGATCAATATCACCTACTAATACCTTCTATCTGATGAAGTGATAATGTACCTCGACATGCTTTGTTCTAGCATGGAAAATAGGGTTCCGTACTAATTGTATGCTGCTAAGATTATCACAATAAATGGTGATAGGCTTTTACACTTCCACACCTAAATCCACAAATAGCATCTCGAGCCATGGTGCCTCACATGCTGCCATTGCAGCACCTCTATACTCAGCCTCTGTACTCGACAAAGCAACAGTGGGTTGCTTCTTGCTGCTCCATGTAACAGCTGCACTCCCAAGTGAGAATAGAAAACCACTAGTAGATCTTCTATCTGGAATGCTACCAGCCCAATCAGCATCGGTGTATCCATAAACGTGCAAATCTATACCACCCTCATAAAACAATGCATAATCCAAAGTAGCACTCACATAACATAGAGTGTGCCTTAGAGCATCCAAATGTGGCTTCCTGGGAACGTGCATAAACTGACTTTCAAGTCCAATAGTATAACTTATATCAGGCCTTGTAATTGTGAGATATATAAGACTTCCCACAATTTTTCTGTACACAGTAGCATTTTCCAATGCTTCACCTGATGTAGTGTCCAACTTCAAATTCTGATCTAATGGCATAGAAATTGGCTTACAATTAGCCATACCATACTTTTGCATCATATTCAAGGCATATTGCCTTTGCGACATCCATATACCTATTTCTGTATGTATAAACTCAATGCCCAAGAAATACTGCAGCACACCAAGATCTTTCATGTCAAATTCTTGCATAAGAAGTTTCTTTACCTCTTTGATGCTTCCTTCATTATCACCACCTACAATCAGGTCATCAACATAAATAGCCAACCTAGTGATGCCATCATCAACCTTCCTTGCATATAGTGAGTGATCTTCATCACACATAGAAAACCCAATGCTGGTTAAGTAATCAGCAATCCTTGCATGCCATGCAAGAGGGGCTTGCTTCAACCCATACAAAGGCTTTTGCAACCTATAAACATATTTTGGATACTTTGAATCTTCATATCCTTGTGGTTGGTCCATATATACTTCTTCCTGTAACTCACCATGTAGGAAAGAATTCTTCACATCCATCTGATGCAAAATCCATCCTTTTGTTATAGCTAATGCAACAAGTGTTCTAACAGTAGACATTTTAACTACAGGGCTCAATGTTTCCTCATAATCAATGCCATATGTCTTTGCATATCCTTTAGCTACCAATCGTGCTTTATACCTGCTTATGCTACCATCAACATTATGCTTGCCTTGTAAATGCATTTGCAACCTATGGGTTTCTTTCCTTGCGGCAATGGAACCAGCTTCCATGTCTCATTTCCATAAAGTGCAGCCATCTCCTCATCCATAGCTTTTTCCCAATCTGCAATTCCAATTGCATCTTCAAAGCAAGAAGATGGAGCATCTTGTATTACCTTTATCATGTAGGCACAACGATTGGCCATATAACTGTCATATGTCAATCGTTGCAGTGAATTCCGCATCCCCCCAGATCTTCTTGGTCCTGGGTCACTTCTCCTTGTATCATCTGCATGTGCCCTTCTTACTCTTGGAGTCTTCACAAAGGGCAATCCAACTTCCTCATCAAGACTCTTTTCTGAACCGCTTGAATCTCCATCAACATCTTCAAAACATGCACATGTTTTATGACCATCAAAAGCTTTTCTTTACCTTTCTTGGATGTATTTGATGAATTTGCTGAACTCAAATTTCCACGTAATCTTCCACTCCATGGATTTGAGTTGGAACTATTGCTTGCTGATGCATCCAGTCCACTCAAAACCTAAGATTCTACACTTGATTTTTCAGCATTTTCTTTGTCATTTGGTTCAAGATTCAGTCCTTCTTT